>CAUYQG010101814.1:0-36589 GCA_963574415.1 Tarsius wallacei
GCTGCCACACTAATCACTTTTGTGACTTCCAAGTCTAACCCGTGAATCTGGAGGGTGAACTTTGGTATCAGACTAAGAGATACACCTCATAGGTTATATATTATTCTGGAAATTCTCCCAGGAATAGTTTTTTTTTTTTGAAGAATGCAGAAATTTGTATTAAAAATTAAAATGAGCCAGGCTCGGTGGCTCAGCCTGTAATCCCGTGCTTTGGGAGGCTGAGGTGAGTGAATCGCCTGAGCCCGCAGGTTCGAGACCCGCCTGGGCAACTTGGCGAGACCTCATCTCTACAATAAATCAAAAAAATTAGCCAGGCGTGGTAGCGCACGCCTGTAGTTCTAGCTACTTGGAAGGCTGAGGCGGAAGGATTACTGGAGCCTCACAGGTCGAGGCTGTGGTGGCCAGGAACGGCCACTGCACTCCTGTTTGGGTTACTGGGTGACTCAAACACAAAAAAAAAAAAAAAAAAAAAAAAATTAAGATGAGAAAGCACCTATTCTTTAGGAGTTATGTACAAGTAGAATGTTTGCTATTTATGTCAACAGTAACACCTATTTTGAAAACATGTACTTGCTTTCTAATTCCAGCCAGGGGTGCCTTCTGCTAACCTTGCTGAGGACAGGAGTTAACATATGTTAACCCTACCAGAAGCCACAGAAAGTCTATCTTAATGGATTTTCTAATGAAACTATCATAGACCTTGGTACTTTTAGTTTAACATCTAGGAGGAAAATCAGACATTGTCAGAAAAAAGAAAAACAATAATCTGGGCTGTCATTCTTTTTTTCTTTTTCTTTTTCTTTTTTTTTTGAGTTGGGGTCTCACTCTGCCACCTAGGCTGGAGTGCAGTGACATGCTCACTGCCACCCCAGCATCAACCCTCTGGGCTCTGGCAATCCTTCTACCTCAGCCTTCCAAGTAGCCAGAAGTATAGGCCCGTGCTACCATGCCCAGCTAACTTTTTGATTTATTGTAGAGATGAGGTCTCACCATGTTGCCCAGGCTGGTCTCAAACCGGCGGGCTTAGGCAATCCTCTAGCCTCCACCTCCTAAAGTACTGGGGTTACAGACTTGAGCTGCCACCCAGCCTGGACTGTCATTCTTTACAATGACATTTCCAAAATGCTTAAGCCGATAAGAGCCTTTTTGCTTTTTGCTGTATTTGTTAAATTGACAGATAACATAGTATGTCTTTACCATGTACAACATGATGTTTTTGAAGTGTATATACATTGTGAAATGGTTAAATCTAGCTGATTAACAAATGCATTACCTTTCATAGTTATCATTTTTGTGGTAAGAGCATGTAACATTCACTGTCTTTTTTTTTTTTTTTTTTTGAGTCAGGATCTCACTCTGTTGCCCAAGCCAGAGTGCAATGGCATGATCACGGGGCTCACTGCAGCCTCGATCTCCTGGGCTCAGGCAATCCTTCTGTCTCAGCCTCCCAAGTAGTTGGGACTATAGGCATGTGCCACCATGCCTGGCTACATTTTTTATTTATTGTAGAGAGAAGATCTCTCTATGTTGCTCAGGCTGATCTTGAATTCCTGGGCTTAAGCAGTACTCTCACCTGGCCTCCCAAAGTGTTGGGATTATAAACGTGAGCCACTGCACTTGGCCAACAGTCACAGTCTTTGCATTTTTCAAGAATATAATATATTGTCACTAATCATAGTCACCTTACTATACAATAGATCTCCTGAAAATTCTTCCTCCTATCTAACTGTAACTGTGGATGAACCTCAAAGACGTTATGTTAAGTGGAAAAAGCCAGACACAGATAGACCAATACTACATGATTCCACTCAAATATACAATCTAAAAAAGTTAATCTCATGGAAGTAGAGAGTATAATGGTGGTTACCAGAGGCTGGGGTACTGAGAGGGGAGGGGCCATGGGGAGATGTTAGGGTACATGCTATTTTAAAAAATATTTTATTTTAATGTAAAGATGTGGGGGTGCAAGTTAGGATTAGGTACATAAGTGCAGGTGAAGTTTGGGCCTCCAACTGGTGTTCATCTCCTGGTTTAGGATCAGGCACCCTTTATGTTGTTACACACCCCCTTCCACTCCCCTGACAGTGTCCCACAAACTTGCCATCCCTTCCTTGTGCTGTTGTGAGTAATGGTCAGGTCCCACTTATAAGTGAGAACATTATTTTTAACTATTTAAATATTGGAATTGGTAAAAATATTTCAATTCACAAACCTAGCCTTAAGCCCATTTTTTTGTAGTGTGCTTTTATCTTAGACAACCATTTTTAGCCAAGCTGCTAGGAAATTAATAATGGGATAACTATACTTTGGGTGATATTATTACTTACATCAAAATAAAACTTCAAAGATGCTCATCTGACTTTGATAGGTTACAGATGAGGGTTCCATGATCATTTTCCTATTTCCAAGATTTAATATATTCATTTGGGTATAGAGTTTGATACAAGGTATAGAATTTCTGGCTTAGAATAACATGTTTTAACTCCTTTCTCTATGCACAAGGAATTTCTATACCAACTTAGTAGTATATCTATAAAATCTCAGGCTCCTTTATCTTGTAACTCTGTAGTACTTATATTGATCCAAGTAAAACCTCTTAAATAAGTCCTTGTTTTGCTAATATCATTACTATATTAAAATGCTTTTCTCATATTTTCCCAAAAATCATATTAAAAAGAGAGAGCGAATTGGATGAGTCCTCAGAGAAAAGACTGGATTTCTATTACACCTGAAGGATATGATAATTTAGTCTTGTTGCTTCTACATGACTCATTCTAATGATAAATTATTTAGGCTGTATATTTCCTGTAAAAATCTTCCAGTCATTTTATGTATTTTCTAGGTACAGACAATCTTTTAAAACTAGATATGGTAGACAATTTTCGAGTGCTGATCTGAGTATACTATTCAGGATAAAGCCACATCATGCAGTTTTTATTTATGTCTGTCCCACCATGGCGTGGTACATTTTTATAACAGATCCTAGGTGTTATTTTTCAAATGCTGTATCATGTATTTCATTCTGTTAGTGCTTATAAACATGAGAAATTGAACCATGTCACGTTCTTATGGGTATGTAGCAGTTGTATTAATTTCCTAGAGATAAAATAATATGATTTTCTCTTTTAGAGATTTCCCTGAAATTAAATAGAAACTAGTTGATCATGAAACCCAATATTCCAGTGATAGTGTTCACACAGAAAGAAAGCCCTAGACTTTCAATCTGAGGGTTTAAAAAACCTGACAAATTAAATAGGAATAAAGTTAACCCATTTGGTCTAGGAACTATTGTACATGGTTTTACTATTTAACTGGAGGGCAAAGAAAGGCAACTTTGATTTATTAAAATGGCTGTGGAATTCAAATAAAAATTTTATAGCTTGAGCAAATAAACTGTCAGAACTGTAAAGAATCAGAAAGAAGGTTTCTCTGAAGATAGATTACCTTTGAAATTGTAGATGGTAGGGAGCTATTGAATATTTAGGTAAAATACTTTGCTCTGGTAATGTTTTCCCATGGTATGTACCATTTCCGTAAATGCCAGGAAGACTTTATTGGGACCATATACATAACTAATGACATCTTTGTCTGGGGTAATTAGGATGTTTTTTCTTTTCTTTCTGATGGATAACCTTTAGTGAAGTTATTAACTGATACGGCTGATTGAGTCTTCAAAGACAGAAAGGAATTATGGCTGGCTGTCTGCCTCTGTAAATATGGGAAAGATGTGAGTATCTTATCTGGGGAGGGCAAGCTGGCTTTGGCGATAAGGAAGGATATGATGCTGGATACTGAGAGAGCATTTGATGAGTATTCTATTATGGGTATCTTACTTTATGGGCATCTTTAGATAATAGAAGTGAATATTCTATGGTGGAGTGCCTTACAGTTTTCAAAGGAGAAATTGACAGGGGCTGATCATTTATCATTTATTGAGCATCAGACACTCTGGTAAGTACATTCATACTAAGGTTACACAGTTAGCAAAATGACTGAGTCAGCATTTGAACCATAATTCAGGCTAAGTCTATCTTAAAAGACTCATAGATGGTAGTCATTACTGTTCCTGTTATACAGCCGCTCGAACTGAAAAGCTAAGTTACAAGGAGCAAAGCTAAGAGTGGCTCAGAGTCCTGTGTGTCTTCTGTGTCCTCCCATGATAATGATTTTCTCTTACCAGTTCTGTGAGCCAATATGAAGAAGAATCAAATAATATCACTTTTCTACCAAATTAGCTAATACCTTTGGGGGGTGTGTGTGTGAGAGAGGGAGACAGGAGAGATAGAGAGACTGACTTAGATGAGGAAGGGAAAGAGAATGTCATTTACTGTTAAGGTATTTTTGTATAACAAAAACCTAGTAAACATCTACAGAAAATACAAGGTGTGTGATCATGGGCAAAGAGTTTACTATCTGTACAGGTATCCACTTAGCACTCTGGTATTACAAAGTGGAAGAGAGTGTGCTTTTAAATTATGTGTCTGTACTGCAGTGCTTTGGTCTGAGAGCAAGAAACAGGCCAAATGAAGAGACCATTTTTAAATTCCCTCTCAGTAATGTTTTAATGGCAGACTCATAATTGGTAAGTTTATCCAAATTGTTAGTTTTAATGTTCTTCTTCTAGATTGCCTTAGGAAAAGAATTATCATTGGTGAAGTTTTAAGGTGAGAAGGCTAGTTTGTCTTATTTCTCATAATAGGGAGAAGTCCCTTCTTAGCTTGAAGCCACAGAGATACTTTAGATTTCCAGAAATCTCTAGCATTGAGGACAAATTCATTGTTTGCTGAAAAATGTCTAACTCCTGAAGGTATCATTAATGCAGGTTGATTTAACAAACTCACAAACATGTTGTTTGTGCAGTTAACGCAGATACATGACTAAAATAAGTGGTTCTACTAAGTAAATGGTTCTCAACCAGCCTTTCCTCTTCCTGCTTCTAAGGTTGAGTGATAATCATCTTTTTCTACCTTGCACATACATTGATATAATTCTTATTAAGTTTTCTTCCCATGTTTCTTTACCCTTTGATATGATTGCCTTAGGCAGATGATAAAAGCATAGAAAAAAGCAAGGAACAGACATTGAAAACTTAGATACGTGATTTTCCTTTCAGTAATTAATGTATTATTTTTTAGATGAAGACAGCTTCATATTATCTATTAATTTCTTTTTTTGAAAACATTACTATTTCCAAGTGCCATGCCATTTGACTGTGTTTGAGAACCACTCTACTAAATGATTTAAAACTTTCCCTTCATGATCTTATTTAAGCAAGTATAAATGCAGAGACCCTCACTACTTATTGTGGCTGTTCTAGAGTTCGGAGAAAAATGGGAAGATCCTCTGATTTTTTTCAGTCATTTTTTTCCAACAAACATTTGATTGTTTTCTGCGTACCAGGAACTGTGCCAGGCACAAAAGATCCTGTGGAGAAGAAAGCAAAGCCAAACAGAAACACTGTCTTTGTTCGGCATCCAGTGACGAAGACAGAAATCAATGAACTACATCAACATATTAGTTCTCCCTTTTATCTAGGGTCTCACTTCCTGTGGTTTCAATGACACGTGGTCAGCCATGGCCTGAAAATGTTACATGTGAGAAGATATTTTGAGAAACAGACCATTTTCATATGGCCTTTATTATTACAGCCTATTCTTATAATTGTTCTACTTACTGTTCTTGTTGTTAATCTCTTACTGCACCCAATTTATAAGTTAAACTTTATCATAGTGCTATGATTGGATATTTGCCCCCTTCAAATCTCATGTTGAAATGTGATCCCCAATTTTGGAGGTGGGGCCTAATGGGAGGTGTTTGGGTCATGGGGGCAGATCCCTCATGAACAGATTAATGCCCCCCTTCGGGGAGGTTGAGCGAGTTCCTGCTCTATTAATTCCTTAAGAGCTGTTTGTTCAAAAGAGCCTGGTACCTCCCCTTCACCTTCCTCCTCTCTTGCACTATGACGTCTTCACATGCCAGCTCCTCTTTGCCTTTCACCATTGAATGGAAGCAGCCTGAGGCTTTCAGCAGATGCCCAAACTCCAACTTTTCCAATCATCAAAATCATGAGCCAAATAAATAAATAAATTACCCAGCCTGAGTTATTCTTTGACAGCAACACAAAATGGACTATGACACATGAGCATGTATGTATAGGGAAAAAATGTGTGTGTGTATACGTGTGTATGTATAGCAGTCAACACTATCTCCAGTTTCAGACATCCACTGGAGGTCTTGGGATGTCCCCCATGGATAAGGGGGTCCTACTGCACAATAAACTGTGGTAACTGCAATGACAACAATCTAGGAAGCTAGAAGAGAATTTATAATAGGCCTGAAGGAGGGCAGATGAAAAGGAGAGAGAAAGCTACTCTGAAGAAATGACCTTTAAGATAAGGAGGGATAAAGCAGATGGACAAGGAGGGATAAAGTTGAAGAGAGGAAAGAAAGGACCATAGTATTAGGAGTCACCTCAGCTGAAACAAGGCAGAAGTTTTTCTTTCACATAAACTCATGCTGCTATTGGCTGTATCACATTATCGGAGACCCTCACACCTTGGATTTTGTTTCTCACCTTGTGATCCACAAGGTGGATCCCCAACCCCAGCCCACACATCCACGTTCCAGACAACCAGCAGGAAGAAGGGGAAGGAGATCGTCTCTGCTCACAGCCCATTAGCCAGAACTTGGTCATGTGGCAACTCTCCATTGCAGGGAAGGTTGGGAAGTGCAGTCTTTGACTTACCCAGAGTTCTATACTTAAAAAGAAAAAGAAGAGGGGAATGGTGCTGAGCCATTCCAGGCAGTCTGCCACATCGCTGATCACATGAGAACCACAGTCTGACTTAACTTTCCCCCAGCCAGAGACAGCTGACACATCATCCCTTTGTCATCTCCTGCTCTTACTGCACTTTTCTCAGAGGGAATGGATGATGATGCCTAGAAGTGTTTGAGGTCAGCTCAGGCCCAGTGGATTCTCTGCAATTGCCTATTCAGGGAAACAGCACATTGTAATCTCTCCAACCAAACTTTTGACTCAGGCATGATTAGAGAAATTTCACTGGTTAGTAAGCACAAACTAATGATATGCTTAAGTATTGTTTTTATCCCTTTGGTGCCTAGCAGAGCATCTGGCACATGATTTACTAATTGCTTGCTAATTTACTTATTGACTGATGGAGAGAAGGAAACATGTGGTAATTTTCAGTGGCCCACCAGGATAAACAACAAGCAAAAAAAACCAGATTGAGATTATAGATAATAATCTGAGTGAGTTCAAAAATTAGAAAGATCAATGTGGATTTGTATTTTAGAACGGAAGTAATCTGCATCGTTAAATCCTTTTTATAAGTAAATTGACATTGAAGTGGTTCATTGTATAAGTAAATTGACACTGAGGTTACATGGCTGGGCATAAGCAGTAGTGGTAGCAGAACTGCTTTTTCAACCATTTATGTTTTCTGGAAAGGCTTTGTAGCAGGGTTAAGAGTTGATATAATCTTTGGATATATCATTCTGGATAGGTGGAGAAGACAATTTTCCAGATCTAGGGGTTTGAGTCAACTGCATGGTCAGTGTGAGAGATTACAAGATAATGTGAGTCAATGTGGAAGATAATGAAACATAATGAGAGGATGGAATAGATAAGTATTCACGGAGAAACGTTTAAGGCCAGTGTGTCTGCAAGAGTAGGAGAATGGCATCTTGTGACTGTCCCATGAAATAATCATGGACTTGGTTGTCTTCAGACTTCTTATTACTTTTTCTTCTTTTCAAAATATTTGGTAGCAGAATGGTGAGAGCACAGCTTCCAGAGCTGGAGCACCTGGTAGCCTTGGGAAGTTACATTTTTCATCTGTGCCTCAATTTTCTGACCTGTAAATTGTGAATAATACCGATCCATACATCCTCAGGTTTTAATGAGTCTTAAATTAGTCAAAATAAGTGCTTAGAATAATGCGTGGCAGGAGGTCAGTATTAGTTTTCATTTTTGTGGCAGTTATTAGAAGATAATTTATGTAGCATAATGATAAAATTAATACCTATGAACTCACTCAAATTACGAACCAAGATGTTAGGAATACCACTGCTTTAAGAGTTTCTTCTTCTAATCTCTTTTTTCATCTATAACTCCCCCTCTAGAGAGCCAAAAACAGAGTAATTTTTTTCTGTCGTAATAGAAGAGTCCTCATACATATTTCTGATTCCTAAAACAGGACTTCATATGTACTACTGCTGAATTGTAGCTCTCTCTAGCTTAAAAGAAGACTTTAGTAAATTTTTATTTATCTATTAGCCACCTAGATATATTTGGGGTCTTAACCATTAACCATGACTCTATAGCCTAAGGAAAGCAGCCACTACTTAGCTAAGCTAATAAGCTTCTGTTCCATCCTACCAGGTAGAGTTCATGTGATTTGGATATTCTTTTTTTTTTTTTTTTCTGTTGGAGTGCAGTGGCATACTCACGGCCACCCCGGGATAGACTTGCTAGGCTCTGGCGATCCTTCAGCCTCCAGCCTTCAGTTGGAACTACAGGTGTGCACTACCACGCCCAGCTAATTTTTTGATTTATTGTAGAGACAAGGTCTCACCATGTTGCCATGTTGCTGAGGCTAGACACGAACCTGTGGGCTCAGGCAGTCCTCTCGTCTCGGCCTCCCAATGTGCTGGGATTATAGGCTTGAGCCACCATGCCCAGCCTGATTTGGATATTCTAAAAGTGCTTTATAATTATTAAATATTTAATATATAGAGAATCAGGTTGGCTCTAGCCCTCTAAAAATTCTACTTTATTTTGAGGAGCTTGATTGATCAAATCTATAAGCATTACCTATAAAATCATCAAAAGCCCCATGTTTACATGGGCACTATTTGAGATGAACCTCCCATTCTGGTGAGAGTCTGAGAGGGAGAGAGAAAAGGCAGGAGCTAGAGTGGTATCTGTTTTTTGTTTTGTTTTGTTTTGTTTTTTGAGTTGGAGTCTCACTGTCACCCAGACTGGAGTGCAGTGGCCGCTCCCAGCCACCGCAGCCTCGACCTGCTGGGCTCCGGTGATCCTTCCGCCTCAGCCTTCCAAGTAGCTGGAACTATAGGCACGCGCTGCCACGCCTGGCTAATTTTTGATTTATTGTAGAGATGAGGTCTCACCAAGTTGCCCAGACGGGTCTCGAACCCGCAGGCTCAGGCAGTCCACTCACCTCAGCCTCCCAAAGCGCAGGATTACAGGCTGAGCCACCGAGCCCGGCTAGAGTGGTATCTGGAGCACATCAATGAAATTTGACTTCTTAAAAATCCAACTGTGAGATTAAGTCAAAATAAGCTAGTTATAGGTTAAACTAGAAAAAAAAACTCATTGAATTTTTAAATGTGTTGTGTTTAAGACTTTATTTTCTTTTTGTTGTTGTTTTTAAGTTGGAGTCTCACTTCAATGCTCACGGCCACCCAGCGTCGACCTGCTGGGCGCCAGCGATTCTTCTGCCTCAGCCTTCCAAGTAACCAGAACTACAGGCACACGCTACCCCGCCTGGCTAATTTTTGATTTATTGTAGAGACAAAGTCTCACCAAGTTGTCCAGGCTAGTCTCAAACCCACGGACTCAGGCAATCCACTCGCCTCAGCCTCCCAATGTGCTGGGATTACAGGCTGAGCCCCCGAGGCCAGCCAAGACTTTATTTCAATAGTTTATTCAGTGAATACATTTTTGTTACCAAGTGTATAAAACGATGTAAGATTAAAAGCAAAGCATCCCCAAACAAGGGTTTATATTCTAGTAGGAAAGAGATAAAAAGGTGCACAATTACTACCATTCCAGGTAGCTGTCTATGTATGATGTATCAGAAGAAAAGTTCAATAAGTACATTCATAAGGAGAAACCATGTTCAGCAGAGCAGAACATTTTAAGGAAGGGATGCTATCTGAGTTGGACTTTGAAAGGTGGGTGGGATTCAGATTATTATTGGGAGAGAGGACACTCTTGGCAGAGAAGAAAAGTCCTGGAGATGGAAGAGCAAGGGGTATGAACTGGGATTAGCGAAGGACAGTGGACCATGAGCCTGTAAGGGTGACTGAAGAAGATTCTAGAGGGGCTGGTTGGAGTAAACAGGAAAGGGATACATCCAGAGCCGGACATTAGACATGGGAGGTGGGGGCAAGGTAGGGCTTTGCAGAATGGTCTGAGAATCAACAGAACTAAGTCAGTGGCACCATGAAATGGCTTACTGTAGGAGCCTGAGCAAGAGGGACCACTGTGGCTGAGTACAGAAAAGTGTGGCTGAGTACACTGGGTTGGTTCACAGAGAGAATCGGGAGCAGCTGGTGATGGGCAGCACGTGGGCAGTGAGTAGGTGGGATGGGGCAACCAAGCTGCCTGCAGTATTCACAGCCAGAGTTTCTGGTTGAATGATGGGTCTTAAGGCACTAACTTAGGAGAGATACTGAGTTCATGTTGTTGGATCTCAAAGAATTTTAATCTTTTAGGAGACGAATTTAAAGAAACACAAGTAGTTTGACATTACAGGCAGTAAAAAAAAAAAAAGTGTAAATCCCATCATGGTGACTGATTTTTGTATGTGTGTATTCATTTCTAATCATAGCTATTTATGCATTTGCGGTTGTTTATTATATAGAGAATTTTATTTTTTGTTTTTCACTCAAACTTTAAACCTAAGCATTTTCCACATGGCTATGTATATTCCTTTAAATACAATTTTAATGGTAGCATAATTAAGAATTTTAAACAAGAAATGTTTAGCTGTTTACCATATTAGTGAGGTTGATGTGATTTTCATGAAATTGCACGTATTCATTTGTGATGTTTAGAAACTGAAATTAAGGAGTGCCACCTGGGGAAAACATTACCTCTAGAAACAGATTTGTGAGCCCTCTAGTTAGAGGTGACAGTTACGAGAGTTTGCCAAGGGAGAACGCTTAAAAAGGGAGAAGAAAACAGAAATAGGAATGATTTTTTTGTTGAAGTGAATTAAAATTAATATTTGCATATTTTCCTATGAATATCTTTAGTTCAGTATTTCCTAGAATTAGGTGCTGAAGACATAGCTGGTGAACATCAATAACTTATTATTAGTGGAAATAAATAAAGGCCAGAAAAGAACCTGAGACATGACCATAAGACAATTCATCATTTGAAAAATTTTCCAAACTAGGTACTGAGTAGCTCTACCAACATCTTCTGTTGACTAAAAAATCTCTCAGAATAGTTATTTGCCAGAATGTGGGCAAGTTGAGTCAGAAAGTGATTTGTCCAGTTACCTGCCATTAGTGATCAACATTTTGTGAGATGGAACAATTTGATTCATTTTCTTAGGGTCAAAATAGAGATTGGGGTTGTAACTCAGTTACTTTTTGTGATCTGCCATCTAATATCTCTGAAGCAAAGTGAAGGATCAGTGGCTCACCCTAGATCCCCTCTGAAGGTCCTAGATTCTAGTTCTGAGCCTTTTGGAAGCAGAGGAATGTTGTAGACGTTCTCAGCTCTGTCCACAAGGCACATGAGATATAAATGACTTGCAGTAATTTTGTCTTCAGAGGACCTTTGGCAATGTCTGGAGACATTTTTGGTTGTCACAACTGGTGGCAGGGGAGTGGAATGGGGAGATATTGCCACTGCCATCTGTTAGGTAGAGGCCAAGGATGCTCTAAATATCCTTCAGTGCCCAGAACAGACTCCCCACAAAAGGGAATTATTTGGTCTAAAATGTCAGTAGAGCTGAGGTTGAGAAACCTTGACCAAAATAAGACAAAAAATGCTTCTCTCTGGTGTCCACATCTTAAGTTTATAAGGATGTGTCCCCTAAAATTCTGTTCCCCCTGCAACCCCTTCTCTCCCTCACTCAAAGGATATACATCCTGCCATTTTGCTAACTTCAGATGGTTCATCCTGTAATCCCAGCACCTTGGGAGGCTGAGGTGAGAGGACTACCTGAGCCCATGGGTTTGAGAGCCACCCGGGCAACTTGGCAAGACCTCGTCTCTACAATAAATCAAAAATTAGCCCGGTGTGGTAGTATGTGCTCTTAGTTCCTGCTACTTGGAAGGCTGAGGTGGAAGGATCGCCGGAGCCCAGCAGGTCAACGCTGGGGTGGCTGTGAGTATGCCACTGCACTGCAGCCTGGGGGGCAGAGTGAGACTCCAACTCAAAAAAGAAAAGAATCTCTGTTTCTATTTCATGGTCTAGGTACACTTTCAGCAATTCACACTCCATAAGGCTGCGCCTGCAGAAGTCAGGCATCCCAGCGTCCTGTGGAACGACATTTGGTATCTCAATATTCCCGTGCTTATCACTGAATTTTCTGCCTTGTTGTTGCCGAATTTGACAAAGTAAAAAAAGAACTGGAAAGTTTTTAAAGAGAAGAAATTATGCAATGGTTTTTAATTGTATGAAGTTTTAAGCCAACATACATGAGAGACCAGAAAGAAATGTGTGTTAAGTAACAAAGCTAAATTCTCAACCAGAGTCAGAGCTGAGGTTCAAAATGCACCTAGAATAAGGGTGTGTTCTGCATACCAGGAAAGACCTTTGCAAGGCCTTCTGGATTTATAAATAACATCTGGTATTTTGAAAAATGAAACCACAGTCACCCAAAAAGCACTTGGGTGTACATTAAGATAATGTTAATAGTTTAAGAAAGAGGGGGAAAAAAGAATTATTTGTCCAATCAGTATGCCCTCATGTCTTCTACATGCCGAGGGATAGATTGGCTCCCCCAAATCAGCTCACTTTTTTTTTTTTTTGAGTTGGAATCTCACTGTCGCCCAGGCTGGAGTGCAGTGGCATGCTCCCAGCCACCGCAGCCTCAACCTGCTGGGCTCAGGTGATCCTTCCACCTCAGCCTTCCAAGTAACTGGAACTACAGGCGTGTGCTATCACACCATGCTTATTTTTTGATTTTTTATAGAGACAAGGTCTTACCAAGTTGCCCAGGCTGGTCTCGAACCCCTGAGCTTAGGCAATCCTCTCGCCTCAGCCTCTCAAAGTGCTGTGATTACAGGCTTGAGCCACCGCACCCGGCCTCAGCTTGCTTTTTGATGGTACCCTTTTCTTTTTTCCTGGGTTGACTTTATGAATGATAGTATTACAACATGTTGAACTCAGAGTTTCATGAAAGGATGAATCCAGCATTACAACTAGCATATTGTGTGTTATACCCTGATATGCCGACCCTCAAAGTACAGTGCATTTTTCCATTCAGAGTGTTCACCACAACTTATTATAATCCTTTATTGTATGCCCATCTATATACCAGATGTTAACTCTGCAAGACCAGGGATTGTCTGTTTATTCATGACTGTGTGCCCAACACCTAGCACTGGATCTGACCCCTAGTAACACCTCAGTAAATATTTGTTGAATAAACGGATGGGAACCTAAAAAATACTGCACACAGGTAGATGTAAAGTGGATATACAGTTGCTATCTAATAACTTCAGGAATCATCTCTTCACTTGTGAATTCCCTGGAAATGGTCCTTCAGAGGCCACTGTAGGAACCTTGACAGACAAAGGCTTTTCAACTCATAAATCCTATACTAGTTACTATTTATAATGGTGAATGCAAAAGACAGGTTCTCAGCAGAGCGTAACAGGAAATGTCACACAGGAGAATGTTCAACAAGTCTCATGGGAGATGCCCTCTGGTTACTAGAAATGGCTTTCTCCCTGCCCAGAGTAAGGTCCTACCTGATGGCTGGACATCCTAAATGAGGATGTACCAAATTATAATTGCCCTAACCAGATCATCTAAAACGATTGTATTACCTTATATGATTGCAAAACTGCCTTTTACCATTCATGTCACCTGAATCTGCACTCAGATGCCCAGAACAGTTTTCTTTACCACTAGGACTGTTTCACTACACTGTCTAGACATTTTTCAATAACAACGAGGCACGTAGACACACAGTCCCTGAAACTCTGTGAGGCTGATCATTCGTGTGGACAATTCATAGGAGAGGTTGAACCTGGGCCGGGACTCACCACGCCTCCCAGGGCCCAGAAAAGTGCATCAACATAATGGGCATCAAAAAAGTAGACCAACTGCTAAGAAGCTTAGAAAGCTAATGGGGTGTGTGTGTGTGTGTATAGTATGACATACAGATTTAACTTGTATATCTAAACCGTCCCTAATAAGTGTTGTAAGAATAAGTGCTTTGAGTTTTCTGTCCATTCTGTAGCATTAATGTTTTGTATTATGCATTTGAACAAGTTATATCTGTTCTCCAAAGCATGTTCCTTTATTAACAGCTCATATAAAGCTTTGTAAAATACCTGGGAATAGTGGGGTATAAAAGACTTCAGCCAGGTTGACTAGAGGTAGGTGAGGAGGGCAGTGGTGGGATGATACCCAGGTTTGAAATATGGGTGACTGTTGACTCCCACTTTGGGAATTTCCTGCATCCCTTTCCCCAAATGCACAGCAGTCATTTCACTGCCATTGGGACGACTAGAATCTGTCTTCAACTCCATTTACATCGTATTAAGTGTCTGTTTTATCTCTCTGAGTTCCCATTTGCCCTAGTTCATCTTGCTTTAGTCAAGATTTAGGGCATTTAAATTGACACGCAGAAAGGTTCTAGCCAACCTTTCTAGCATCATCTCTGGCCTCTACCTTCACACTTCCATGCCATTTCTCATGGCATTTCCCTTGCTTGGCACATCACTCCCTCCCTTATCTCTCTGATATCAGCAGTTTGTTCACATGTCCTCTCATCTGCAAAGTCTGTGTTCTCCAAAGTTGCTTTGTCTCTAGCTTCAAAATCATCCTGTAACACACAATTGCGATAGCATTTATCACTTTTGGCCCTGAGCTACAGTTGTGCGTTCATTTCCCCAACAGATGTCAGGTTTTTTTGATGACAAAGATTGTGCTTTCTTTATATTTGTGATCCTGCTGCAATTAGAACCTTGGTGAATAATGAATTGAATAGAAGCCCAAAAATGAGACCATAGGAAAGAAGAAAATTGAGCTAGGTTAAAAAAAAAAAATAAGAACTTGGGGGCAGTGATAAATTGTGGAGGGAAGCTCTGGAAGTTTTGTGCTTTTCAATGTGGATTATCTGATTTTTCTAATTTTCTCTTTACTTAAAATGAGCCTAATCATTTATGTTGGAATAGCTACCATGAGCTACATCAAATTAGACTTATTTGACCTCTGTGAGAAGATAGCCTAGATATGTGTATCATGTGCACTGTTTTGTTTTCGTTTGTTTTTTCCAACACTCATTTAATTTCTTCGTTTCTCTAAATATCCTTGGGAGGTGGGGTGGGAATTTTAAAGATAAAGGGCTAGAGGACTTAGACTAAGTCACAGAACAATTGGATACTAAATCACATGCTGCAATCATGTCCCACTAGTGGCCCTCTCGTCTCAGCCCTGCTCCATCCCGATCATGGACACTGAGCAGGGTGTGCCTGACAGAAGCCCTGATCATGACCAGGACTTGCTCTCAGGTGGGATTAATCCAGGATGTTCTTAGTCTGATGAGCACAACTGCAGTCTTATACTCGGCATCATTATCTATCCACATCCATCCCTTTCTAATCCTAATGCAACTACTTTTCTAGATTCTTATCATTTGTGCCCTCTTCTTGCAATAAATCGGCTGCATTTCTCCTTTCGAGTCTAATTCTAATCTTTTTTTAACCTGGTGTTTCTATATACATTTTAAATTGAGGGATTGTTTCTTGCACACACTAGCTACTCAGTTACTGGGTTTTTATAAAAATGATTTGGGACTTTTATTAGCTACTGTAGTGTTTTCTCCCTTGTCACAGAAGGCTTTGCCCTTGTCTTCCTTATCTTTGTTATTTTCCTCTTAGCTCATTCATGGAGGCTGTGCCAACAAGCTAGATTGCAAGACGCTGCCTATCACTCAAGGTTCTGCTGTTTAGTGGCAATTTAGTCAATATGCTTTAATGACCCGGTGAAGGATATATTTTTAATGAAATTGCCCCCAGTATTTAGGTGCTTCTGTTTTCCTTGGGGCCAGCATGCTCAGAATGTTAATCTATACTTTTTGCTCTCATTATGCAATGGAAGTCAGATGTGCTTTCAATTTGCTGTTGCCCTAAATTTCCTACACCCAGTTTGTGTTTTAATCCAGAGAATTAATGCATGCTAGGCACTGGGAACATTAACCGTTTCTCCATTTATCATTTTTGATAAGTCATTTTTTATCTGCTGCATCATCCTGCTATTCTCTATAGTTGTTATCTATCTTGTGAGTCCCGGGGGGCCATGACACTGTCCACCCTGTAATGAAAGTCTGCTGTGCTTACCATGCAACAAACTACATGAGCTCAAGGGACTGCTTTCATTAATGTGCTTCACCTTCCTTTCATTGTCATTTCCTGGTGTTTTTAGTTATTTGGTTTCTTTTCATGTAGCTCAATAAGTCTTTGAATATTGGTGGCCATTCATTAGGTGTAGAGAGCCTTCCTTCAGCTTTTGGACACACTGCCTGTGGCTCTGGGTACAGGCATCATCAGCTTCCTGTGGGCTGTTGAGGGAAGTCTCCCTCTCGGGCTTCCCTGTGATCCCCTGAGAATCGTGATTACTGAATACTGCCTAGTCAACACCCTCGTGAAGACCCTGCCATAGGCACTGATCCTGCTTCCTCCAGTCATTGCTGCCGAAAAACATCTCTTGATCACAGAAAACTGGGTCAGGTTTTGAACACTTCTTTCTAAGCCTATTCTTGTGCACCTTGTATGAATACATGGAGCGATGGAAAACAGAAAGCCGATAGCCCTATAAGTCATGTTAATAATTAACCAGTGCAGACAAATATTTGCCATCATTATTTCCAAATTATAAAATGTCGCCAGTCTTTATTGTCACTACTATAAAACTAAAAGCCACTGACTGTTACCACCACCTCTGTCAGTCATTCTGAAAGACCTTTCTACCTTCCTGCCACGAAATATGGTGAAAACAACAACAGCAAAGTCCTCAAGAAAGGGAAGCTATGTGATGTAGCAAAAAATTAAAGTAACAAAGCATCATACGAGAATACCCTGAGGGCCTTTCAGAGGCCTGATGGATAGTGTAATCTAATGGGAAGATTATAAATAAATAAATAAACAAGTAATTTATGAGACTGGCACATGCTTTGAAATAAATGAAACGAAGAGATGTGATAGAAACCATTTCAGAGCAGGTGATCAGGGAAGACCTCTCTGAGGGGGACACATTTGAGTTGAAACCTGAAAGACAAGATGTGAAAGAAGCCAACCAAATAAGCTACATGAGGGATAAGCATAGGAGGAATAAAAGATACGGGTTACAGGCAAATCTCCACTATGTACTTAAGGAGGTGTAGAAGACATAGTCTCCCTCCAGTCCCAGATTATGTCCTGGTGATCCCACTGTCCTCAGCTTTCATCCCTTCTCGACCACAAATCCCAACTCCCAAGGATTGTCATGAAATAAAGGAAAACCGTTTTCCACGAGTTAAAGGACAACTGTTCCCACAACCCCTTTCTCTCAGCCCCTGTGGCCCTGAGCTGATTTTTATCTGCAGTTGATTGAGGAGTGCACTCAAAATTAATATCTGACCTTGGGACTAAAACTGGCAAAAATATGTATTTTAAGGGTAGATCCATATTTGCTTTCTCCGAAAAGGCAACTGAGTTCTACTGGCTGGCCTAGCTAAAAACTAAGACTGAGAGACCAGAGGCGGTTTCTTGCCACATCAGGCAATTGAACTATTTAGCGTGCTGATGAGGTATATATCCTGTTTTAGGTAAATGTGCTAATCTTCAATGCTCTTTCATGATTGGACAGATGAGAAAAACCCTCAGAAGGCAGCCCCTGGCAGGCCAAGCTGCAGGCATGGCATGGCTGTTGGGTTTGAGATCAAGGAGCAGACACCAGCATTTTTATGACTTGTTTTCTGCAGCAAGAAAAATCAGAAGCCAAGTGAAGACGGGGAGTTTGGCCTTTTATATACAAAATTAGAAGCAATTCTTAAAATGCCACAGGTTTTTATTGATCCCTAATGACTCTATAAGTAGAAAGTGAAATTTTTAATGATCCTTAAAGATCTCACAAATGGAATCCACCTACTGTCTATATATCCTGGGGAATAAGTAAGCCTCATGCAGCATTCTGGGAAACATTACAAGAGAGAAGAAAATACCATAAGATAATTTCTAATTCTGTATGGATTTGAGACAAGGATAGGAACAGAAAATTACAGTGACATTTGAGTCTAGGAAGAGGTGAAGACGGTATTCCTAGTGATTGAGTGCATGGAGTTAGATTACTTAAGTTCAAATCTCAGCTCCACAAGTAGTTACCTGTGTGACCTTAGTCAACATATTTAATCATTCTGAGATTTAGTGTCCTTATCAATAAAACAGGAACAATAATGATAAACACTTATTTAAAATATCAGGCTGGGTATAATGGCTCACACTTATAATCCCAGTACTTTGGGAGGCCGAGGTGGGAGGATCACTTGAAGCCAGGAGTTCAAGACCAACCTGGGCAACATAGTGAGACCATCTCTACACATTTTTTTTTTTAATTAGCCAGACCTGGTGGCACATGCCTGTAGTCCCAGCTACTTGGGAGGCTAAGACAAAAGGGTCGTTTGATCCCAAGAGTTTGAGGTTGCAGTGAGCTATGATCACGCCACTGCACTCCAGCCTGGACAATAAAGTAAGACACTGTCTCTAAACAAACAAGATAAAATATCGACTTAGATCATCAACCATTTTTTAAGTTACTGCTATCATTTTGGGGGTTTTGTTGTTACTGAATATGCCTCCCGGAGTTGTTGAGAAATGCTATTTCTGGCCAGTCTTGCAATGGTTGTTTTCATGGACAGAGCTTAGCAGCCTTTACTTTTTAAAGTATAGTCTCCATTTTATTAGGCAATGTGCGGCCACTTATTTGAGAGCAGTGGTGAGATAGAAAGAAATGTTAGAGAAAGCAAATAGCAAAGAAATCATAAAAGCAGGACTTACACAGAGGGCATGTGGAGCAAAAATTGACTTCTGTTAACCCCTTGTCTCTTCCTTCGTCTCTCATCTCTGGTTTGTTCAAGGTTTTGCTGTGCATCACCTATACCCCGACATTTGATCTGAATGGGAGCGCCGTGCTGAAGATCGCGGAGGTGAGGGCTGCTTGTGTTTGTGCCTCCTGCTCACTGCTGCTGTTCCTCTAATGGGGATAACTACTGGCGTGGAACCAAGCCCCAGTCGTGGGATGAGCCCTTCCCGATGACTCCTGTGGGGAATTTCACTAAGGAGTCGGTCTGCGGGGAGCGTGCTCTGTGGTCCACCGTCCTGATGTGTGATGCCTCGAGTCTTAGAGCCCTGCATGCTTGCGTTTGCTTCACTTGAGGACTTAACCCTGGATATGATAGCACCAGAGCCCTTGCCCTGCTCTACCCTGGCATACAGCATTCTCAGCCTATTTTTCCTAAGATTAGTTGAAAAGCATTTGATCTTTAAAAATGGCTTTTAAGAAGCCAAGTCTGAGACTTAGAGAGATGTTTATTGATGAAATCCCATCCCCTTCTCCAAAACTCTGATGAACGCATTTTGTGATTATCATTGAAAAGCCTTCTCTTTTCAATCTGTACTGCAGCCCAGAGTAATAAGTGCCTTCCAGCACTCCCAAGAATGTGTCCAACAGAAAACTTGGCTTCTTGAATGTCTGGCATATGCCTTTGGCTTTTGGAAACATCATCATTTCAAAACTGAACTTTAATATGCTTAGAATAATTTTTCCTTCCATTTATTGAAAAGAATATCCTCAGGATTTGTATGTTCTGATAAGAGTACACATTCAGACCACAAAGAGGAATGATTTCCTGAATTCTGAAATTTTGGAGAAAAGGGCTCATTATCAGCATTCATGGGTAGTACTTACATTAGCAGAGACATGTGCTTTTTATGGTTGTTGTGTGGTATGAAAGAGTGAAAATTATTTTTGAGTGTGTAGAAAATTTATGTGTGTCTATCAAAGCAGCCAATCAGCTGATCTCTCACTACAATATAAATCATTTTTGAAATATGTATTGATATAGATAGAAAAGACACTTTTCTTTAACACATGTTTAACTCTATATGAGTAATGAAATAAAATAGTCATATGTATTTGTTTTTAATTGAATTTTAAGAGATACCTGTGAGTGCTCTTATTATTTGCAGGTTCACTTTTCAAAGGCCAGTGTAATTTCTAAAAATAGCAAGAAGCAGGGTTGGCATGTAAGAGGTTTGTTAACCCATTGCCATCTGAAAAGAAGAGATGGGAAGTGTGGCGGTTCGCTGCCAAGCTGCTGCCCCTGCTGATAGAGCCAAGGAGCAGGGGACAAGGGGTTTATAGGACCCTCAGAGGGAGAGGGCTTCCAGGGCGTTCCAAGCCACCCCTGGAGAGGAGGAGTAGGCTGTCGGAATCATCCTCACAGGAGCATATGTTTGAATGAGAGTCAGAATGATTCAAAATGTAAATCCTGAACAACAGGCACATACCACCAAGGTCAGCTTGAGTGAAGAGTGTTCACTAAGCACATCTGGAAGCCAGAAGAAAGACCTAACAGGCCTGTCCAGATAGGATGCCAACAGCAGAACATAGTGATCTCCTTCAAAACTAGAAAAAGAAACAATACAACAAAAAAGGAAAAAAAAAAAAACCTTAGCCAAAGAACTATATAAAGATAAAGGCATTTGAGCTTGGCGATACATAGAGAGTGGGCTCTGGGGTCACATAGCTTGGATGTGAATCCAGCTCTACCACTTAGCTTCTGGTGGTGTTGCTGTGGTTACCTCCCCAGGCCTCCTGTTTGCTCTCTGTAGAAGAAATGATAAGGAGTTCCTGTCTTATGATATGTTTGTGCCAATTAGCCAAGAAAAACACAATCCACATAAGAAGCTTTTAATGTAGGTCCAGCCACACGGCAAATGTTAAATGTTTGCCGTGGCCACTTTTGAAATAGTTAGGGAAACAATTTATGAAAGCACCTTCAAATAAGCCATTTAAAACTCCTATGGAAATGTTAGGAAGGAATCTAGCTGTTCTCTTCCTTCTTATTCTTGTATACATTGACTGTACTCATGTATGGTGTTTACCCTGAAACCTGTTGATCAGGAAATAGGATATGTACTTAAAGTATGAAAAATGAGGCTATTTCCCCAAGGTACTGCAGAAACTATAAAAGTATCATTAAGCTCTCAAAATGTAAATAAGAAGACAAGCTAGCTGGGCGCGGTGGCTTACACCTGTAATCCCAGCACTTTGGGAGGTGGAAGCGAGAGGATTGCCTGAGTTGAGGGGTTCAAGACCAGCCTGGACAGCTTGGCAAGACCCCATCTCTACAATAAATCAAAAAATTAACCAGGCATGGTGACACGCACCTGCAGTTTCAGGAAGACAGGTAGAAGGATCGCCTGAGCATAGCAGATTGAGGCTGCAGTGGCAGTGAGCAATGCCACTGCACTCCAACCTGGGCGACAGAGTGAGACTCCTACTCAAAAAAAAAAAAAAGGCAGCCTTCATTTGTGTGTCTAAACTTAACTTGCTTAATTAAACTGCAATAATGAAATTTCTTTTAGAACATCATCCTCTGTGATAAAGGAAGAATAAGAAATGTTACCAAATTTTAAAATGGACAATCATGAAACAAGTATTTTCTGTTCAATTTCATAAACAATCATTACTACAACTGCATAAGGATATGTAATCTTTCTTGTCATTGATTGAAAGCTGAGCCCAAAATTTGTCTTAATATTATGCCCAGATTAGCAAATATGTTGAGTTTTCCAAGAAAAGTTACCTTCATATAGGACAAAACTGTTGGAGTAGATATTGTCAAGGTCTTGGGGTAAAGGAAAAGCGGAACTATAGCCAGAAGTTCTCTAAAGCCAGTTTGAAGATGGCTAATGACATTGTTTAATTGGAAAGATTAGGGACATATGTTCATACCATCTGAAGGCTCCTCTATGGAATTTCCAAGGCAAAAGGCCTAGTTTGTAAATGTATATTTGTTGGTTTGGTCTTATTGACTCATGGAAACTTCCAGGCTTTGATCTTATAGTACTCTCTCAGGTTCAAGCAAAATCTGTCTCAAAGACCATTGTTTTTTTCTTTAGGATTCATATTTTCAGGGACTCTCTTTTTCACTCCTTCCATCTACCCATCCCTCCATTCCAAAACATTGGCTAATAATAATAGCTACTAGTCATCGAGTCCCTAAGGCATGACAATAAGTGACATTTTTTCTTTTAAACTCTACCACAACTTCATAGATAAAGAACCCCAAGCAAAGTGAGGTTAATTTGTTTGCCCAAGTTTCTAAAGCTAGATAGTCAAATCCAGACTTTTTATATTGCAGACATGTACTGTTAACCACTCTGCTATCTTGCTTCGTGGCTCCCCGCAGTTTCAGAAAATGTTAGTAAATTCTTACGATGATAATATTGGCAACGGACTGATGTTCTTAAGATTTTTATCCCCTTTGGACCTTTACTGAGGCATTTAGATAGATAACTGCTATATGGTGTTTCTTTATAGGAAACTGAAGTATTAATGCATTTTACTTTTTTTGTGTGACCATAGATTCAAGTGACCATTAGAAATGTGCCACTTTCTTGGATGTCTTTACATATTGATAATTTATCTTCTCTAAGCATTATATTATCATCAGAGGATTTGGAGATTAGTGATATAGTTCCACTTGTTATTTTGGGTAGCTTAAAAAAATTGAAGCTCAAGATCTGCCACCAAAGATTCTGACAGTTTTAGTTGTCACTAAAGTATTTTTAAAAATTGGGTTGACTTATAACTCTTGGGATGTTTACTCTGATGTTTAGAAGCGTTATTTCTGAGACATACCTCAAATAAAATATTTTACAATTAAGAAACAGATTATCTCCAGATATGGGGGGGGCCCCAAAAAAACCAAGAATTTAAAAAATATTGTGTATTTAGTGTTACATGTTTAAACTTCAGTCACCTTCAAAGTACTCTCTGTTTGATGTAATACACCTATCGAGACACTTTTTCCAGTGCTCGGCAGTTTTTGAACTCGTCCATTTTGGTGCCTTCTAGTGCTTCTACTGTTTTTTGTTTCACTTCTTCCACATCAGCAAAATGTTTCCCTTTGAGGACTTTTTTTATCTGGGGATACAAAAAAAAATGTCACTCGGGGTGAGATGAGGTGAATAGGGAGGGTAGAGCATGGGGGTCATGCAGTTTTTCGTCAAAAACTACAGAACACTCAGCTCGGTGTGGATAGGTACGCTCATAAATCGCTCATCATGAAATGGGCAAACACACTGAAAGAATCTCAAAAAGTTTCACTGAAGCCTAGTACAGCCTCTCACAACAACACTAGCTGGTACACTGATGCCAGTGGGTTCCTAGTACACGACCTAGCAGGGGAGGCCTGTACGACAAGGAGCCTATCCTCCAAAAGGTAATTCCAGTTTTTTTGGGGGGGTGTTTCCCCTTGAACAGAATCCTGAAGCAAAATACACAGACACCCTGATCTATTTATCTTGGAAGCATCTTGTTATCTTCTCAGTAAGACTGTGAAGACTAGCCCCACCTCCTGGCAACAAAACCAGCCTCAGGAGCAGGATACCTCAGACCACAAGAGTCGGGGAATCCCATTCTAAGGAACTTCACTTTTCCTTCCTTAATCCCTTTCTTTTCTTTCCTATGGCCCATTCTCTTTATTGATCCTGGTTTGATTCCTCTGAGGTGTCTATTCTTTGGCTACTTGCTACTAGATGGGCTTTGAGCAAGCTAGTGCTTCTTTTCAAGGAGTTTCCACCTCTCCCTCAAACCTCTTTCTTGCATGGCTCGTGAAGAACTTATTTGGAGTTAGAAGACACACAGAGCAGTGAGAGATCTTCTCTACTTCATTTTGGACTGGTTCATAGGGCAGAGGCTGTTTCTTGGTAGACTTTCTGTACACCAAGCAGAAGGCACCTGGGAAGGTGCAGAAATGGTTGGATCAAGGTATCTTCGCCATTTTAATATGTCAGATTAGACATATTAAGAACTTGGAGAATGAAGAGGAAATTCACAGTCAGAGTTTTCTGAGCATACCTGGCACCTTAAGAATTTCTTTTAAAGTGGAGACCCAAAAGAAAAACCAGCAAACTTTGCTACCCAACAAGATGATCAGACATACTTGTACATATAGTATTTACTAGGGATAATAAAACAACTTCAGTTCATTCTGTGTGTGTGTTTGCATCAGCAGGACTGATCTGCTGAGGCACATCCTATCACACACCCACCTATTACAGCTGTTTCCCTGTCTTAGGAAGGGGAGAGAATAGGAAATAGCCTGATAACCAAGTTGTCACCGTGATTCATCGTAGAGTTTACTCTTATGGTGATAACCAAAAATTTCTCTGGTTCTAATGTGATCAACAAGCATTTATAGTCTTCTCTATTTAGAAGACATTTCTTCTGCTTTTAATGTAGTTTAATCTCTGATTTTCTTGTTTTTTATCACACTAAATTATTTTTATCGCCATAAAATTTTTCCAATTGGAAATGTACTGGTTCTTTTCTTTATCGAATTTATTACTCAGTATTATACTCTATTTTAACAAAGCAGTGCCATAACCCCATTCAGATAGAAAAGAGAAGACAAGTGGTTCAGCAAAGTGAAAATCATATGTATTTTACAAAGCTAAGCACATTTCTATTGTGGCATCGTCTTTAAAATTGGTGATTCCGATGGCCAATATACATTGAATATCCGCTATGTTCCACTGTGCTGCTTCATGTTCATTAACTTTGTGATTCCACCCTGGGTTTAACCTAGTACTGTTATTGTTCTGTCTACTTAATTGTTGATGTGAAACTTCCATTGCTTATGTATGGCCTATAGCCTTGTGTTTTCTTGCTCTTTTTCATTCTGCCTTCGGGGTTTATTTTACTTCATTAACCATTTGTGCTTGTGCTCTCAGTTGTGTTTAGCGTGTCATAAAGCTGGATGTCCACAAATGCATGAGATGGTCGAAGTGTCTATTATAATTCTCCTCACTGCTCTGTGTCTCCGCATGTTCCCTGATGACCAGACCTGTTGTTTTTCACAAGGTGTTTGACTTAGATGTCTGAGCCTCTGGCAGAGGTGTAGGACTAGGCTTTCCAAGGGTCAGTTTTGCATTATCCAAGGAAAGGGCATGGGGAAGTGGAACCAATTTGGGGGACACTAAAAGAAGAAATTCAGCCTGCCTTTGGACTTGGGGTTCTCTTAGCTTCTCTGATCCAGTGTGCTCATTTTAGTACTGCCCTGAGGGAGACGAAGAAAAACATACACAAAGTGAAAAATCACTAGTCTTGCATGCAGTGGTCAGGTTTAAAATGTAAACCCCAGTTCGATGAACCTGACTGATTTACCAATTTATTATTATTACAGCAAGTATAAGAAACTTTTCTTTAGAGGATGACAGGATAGCTGATAAAGCATCTTTTTCTGGGTACCTAAAGATAGCAATATTATCAAATACATGGTAATTTTTATATTTAACAGGATATCCTTTTGCCATATTCAGTATTGATGGTCCTAGCTTTAGAAGAATGGGCTCCTTAGATTAATAATTTTTTTTAGCTGAATAAACATGCTCACCTTTTCCCTAAAATGCCTCCTGCAATAAATCATGTGCAATGTTATAACTGTAATATTAGCAATTAAGCAGTAAAAATGGTGGTGACATTAAAACTTAAAAGTGCATTTGGTATTTAGAAAGTTATTGTCTGTTTATAGCACTGTGTTCGACAAAATCCAATTCCTCGTGTGCATTTTCTTTCATGGTCTAAGGCGATTGATGTAATTTTTTGAGAAGTTGCATAGTGGGCATAGCTCTCAGTGTTCAAAAGAATTTATATTGTGTTTAGTTCAGCTCTCAAAATAGCTTCTCTTTCATCTTTAATGCTTTTAAGGCTTAGAATTCCCCCTTAAATTTATAATCTCATAGTTTAGAGATCTTAAAGATCACCAGTTACAAGGTTTCTTGGGAAAATGTAAGATTTAAAGAAAATGTTAAATTATGAGGTACAAATGGTCCTAGTGTGCCTAATTACACGGTGGAGAATTTGATCTCATCAAAATGAAACACTGCACTAAGCTGTATTTTCAAGGTTTTTAAACCATTCCATCACATGCAAAAGAGGAAGCCTTTCAGTATTTTTTCCTACCTATGTATAAATTATTATACCTTCAAATCCATGATAATCCATGATTATGTGAGAAAATGAATTTAAAATTCAGTGCCCTAAATAGTTTTACAACAAATTAATACTTCATAACTTGCTTTTATTTTTTAACTAGGAAATGAATTAATCTAGGCCAACTTTCAAATACAGGTTTGGGTTTGTTTGTTTTTTTCCAGTCTGAGAAGGTTGCCTCTATTTCTTTTCTCAAATACAGTTTTATTAATAAGTTTCAAATGCTCTTTTGAAACATTAAGTGTCAATAAGAGATAAATTAAACTAAATGTTTAAAAAATGTTTACTTTTACCTAGTTAAGTTTACAAAAAGACAACATGAGGCCTGGCAGAGCACTCGCAGGTTAAGCAGTAGCAGCAACAAAGATGAATAGTTCATCTTTTACCCATCTGAGTTGTCAATCATCAATTACATTTGCCATCTAGGTGAGAACCTTGTATTTTCATTGTGGATAACCTTGGAGCTATTCCTAGAAAAATAATTTAGGTGCATTAAATCCTTCTTTCTGTGTATCTAAACATGTTTTGTAAAATTGAATGCTTTATGGAGAGAAAAAAAGCAGGCAAATTTAAAGCATGCATTGTCATGCTTAGAATTAGAAGCAGTAAAATCTGAAAAGTCATGACTTTTAGCATCATAACAGATGGATTGGGATTTCTCCAAGCAGTAGCTACCAGGGAGGCTTTTTAGGCTTAACTAGACATTCATACTTGCAGGACCCAAATAGGCCATAGTCAGCATTATATTTACTTAATGGGACAGTGTTAGGCATTGATAATTCACAAGGGTCTTTGAAAGAGTCCAAAGAATAATCTCTGGCTCATGTGTAGAAGTAAAATGATGAGACCTACCTCGGTGAGTGCAGTCACCTTGACCAAGAGCCCAGGTCCCAAATAGAAATCTCTGAACTCCATGAGCAAAGCTTGCAAAGTGCCTCCAAGAGTCACTACACCCAGTTCAGGAAACATGCTACCTAGAAACACTGCTGATGTTCTACCTTTATCACATTTCCAGAAGAACCGAGCTAGAGAGTTAACCCAAGGTCAAATTGTTCATAGTGCGGGAGAAAGGATTTTGCTAACTCTTTACCTACATTTCATAACTCAGGAGTTATACATTCTGTTCTATTTTGCTACACAAGGAGCCTTTTTTCTGATTAATTTCCAGCCACTTGAGTTTGTTCTAGAAAGAATTATTTGACACATCTAAACATCACTAATTTGTATTCTTTTGTGATGCTCAGAAGAATGGGTCGTAAGAGTCATAATCCTTAGGGAAATATTACTCTTCCTGTATGCTTAAAAAGAAATTTCCAGGGATTTTAAATATAGCTAGTTATTTTTTATTAATAACCAGTCCTAAATCAGGCTGACTTTCTGTTTAAGAGGGATTTGATATCCTCTCTGGTTAATTCCAAAGTCTGTTGGTAATGAACTGTTACCTACAGAGCACGTGTGTGTGTTGCTATCTTATTTCTTTACCAGGTGTGCATCGAGACATACATATGCAGCTGTCACCAGCGTAGTATAAACACGGCTGTGCGGGCGACTCTCAGTCAAATGCTGAGTGACTTGACTTTACAGTTACGACAAAGGCAGGAGAATACGGTGAGTCTGTGATACCTCCACATTGATCTTGTTCTCGATGGTATCTCTTGTGTCCCACGCTCTGGGACCCCTCCTGTCAGGGCTGCTTCCTACTGGAAACAGTAGGAAAAGCTTGCTTGTTTTAGAAGAACGCTTATTTACATACATTAAGCTCTTTAGATTTTTGCCTGTTTCACCCAAAAGCTACAGTTTCCATAATTTTTTAGTCATTGCTGTAGAATTTGCTTTTCTTTTTAAATCATTTTTTTAAACGTCTCAAATTGAAAATGTTTATAAAAAATATTGTGATATTTGTATTAACAAATACTGGAATTTGAAATTAAGAAAAATGAAGAGAGTTTATTATATGCTTTGAGGTTTGGTATTTTTCCCTTTGTAAACTAAAGGATGGTGGCAAGGGTCTTCCTCACCCTCTGGGGCCTTCAGGGTAAAGCTGAACTTGTCTTCTCACTGTCATCAAAGCCCACTAGAGCATTTTGCTCTAAACTTGAACAGATTGTCTAAAATGAGCGTTCCAGGGAAAAATGTAAATGTAATTGGCTTCTTGTATATATTATCTTCTGAGAATGTTAATGAGAGGCAGATTCCTCTTCAAAATTGGTGTTTTGTTTTAAAATCTGCCTCTGTAATAATTCAGATTAGAATTCCTTTAAAATAAAGGAGTGTTTTGAAGTGACATTTGTTATTTGTGAAAATAGAAAATCTCAATTGTAGTCCCAGATATCTCAGATATTAATTTTACAAAAATTAAGATTTCATATCTAACTTTAGTTACTTGTAATTTTTAATTTCAATTATTTTCTAATTTTTAGAAAATTATAGAGTTGAGAGGAACCTTAGAAATTATCTAGTCAAAGTATTCTATTTCTCATTTTACAGATGAGATGAAGTTCAGAGAGATGAAATTGAAATCTAAAATTAATGAGCTTGTCAGTGAAAGAGCAAGAACTAAACCCCTGGTCTCCTAACTGACTCCCACTCCAATTCTCAGTTAATATGTGCTCTGGCAGCCAGTGTTGAAAAACAACACTAATCTGAAGAACCCAAAATTAATTTTTTTGTCCTTTGTGTTTGCTATATCCAAAGCCCAAAATTCTATTGAAATTTTAAAAAACTTGAGATATTTTTATTACTTTAGTTTACCCCTTATTTAAAAAAACAATGTTATTTATGCTAGGAATTTGAATATGGTGGTATGGGAATATTAGCTTAAAAATTAAAATATATTTAACTTCAATTTCTTAATAGAAAACATATTAAGAGGCCAGGCTTGGTGACTCATGCCTGTAATCCAAACACTCTGGGAGGCCGAGGTGGGAGAATCACTGAAGCCCAGGAGTTCAAGGCCAGCCTGGGCAACATAGTGAGACCTTGTCTCAACAAAAAATGAAAAACAAAAAATTATCTAAGCATGGTGGTATGCACCTGTAGTCCCAGTTACTTGGGAGGCTGAGATGGGAAGATCACCTGAGCCCAGGGGGTTGCTGCACTCCAGCCCGAGGTGACAGAGTGAGACCCTGACTCAAAAAAAAAAAAAAAGAAAGAAAGAAAAGAAAACATATTAAGAGAAAAGATGTTTTTCATGGAAATACATCTAAGACGTGGAGACCTCTTATATTAATATAGTCATATTCCATCGTTGCTAAATAGCAATTTATAATGGTAATAATATCTTAATGCTTTACAAATGAAACTTTAGTTTCAAAGTACTTTCAATTATATTCGTTCATTTAATCTTATTTTTAACATTTGTTAGTAGGAGAGTTTTAGGTTTCAAGTTGGATGCCTTGGTCTTTTAGCTCACATTGCTCTTCCGTAAGAATGCTGACAGGTGGAGTCGGGGAGGCCAGGGTGGTACTGCTGGGGCTACTGCCTCTGTCCTGGATATTATAGGGCTAATCAGCCTTCTGGTCCCGCTCATCACTGACCATCTGGACTCACCCCAGCCGGAGGCAAGATCCCAAATTAGGTGGAAAATTTGTGCTTCCTGTTATTTCCTTTCTATTACTCATGCAGTCCCTGGAGAGGCGAGTCCATGTCCCAGAAAAACACAGTTCTCAGGATGCTGACATCTGAAGCATTAGTGATGTCTATTGGAGGAGGACATAAGGTTTGCCACCTGAATTAGGTATTTTTAGGAAAGCTATTGAGGGAGAGTGGGCCCTAGCAGCGGTGAGGTTTGTTCTGAGGAGGCTGTGGGTTCCCCCAGGGGGGCAGAGCATTACCTGGGGAAGATGTGTATGTTTTCTAGCATCTGTCATTGGAAAGACATTCAATTATGGCCACCTCAGAATTAGGAAGATTTAAATACAACAGAAAGAAAATAAATCATGTACAATGCCAAAAACATAAACTTGAAGTGTGCCTTCCACCCAATGTCTATCCCCACCCTACCCCCAGCCCCAGGACAGGTTACAATTTTGGTTTCTGTATCCTCACAAACCCTGCATGTTATCCAGCTTTATTACTGAAATATTGGAGATAATCAAACCATTGTTAAACTATAAATGATTAATTTCAAAAAGCAAAATGTCTACATGTAAAGATTTGGGGGAAGGGGAAGGATTCTCCTGCCCTTAAATAGGATTCAGATGTGTTTCCTCCAGAAAATATTGTTCTGAACTTGTATTGAGCCATGTGCTGAGTAGTAGACATAACATTTCACAAAAATAGCTGTGGAAGCAGCTGAGCTTGCAAATTAATGAACAGAGAATAGTAGAACTATGCGCCTAAAAACATGTTTAAAACAAAATCAGCACCATGGGATGATGTACATGTCTGGTGGTTAATTGACTTGAAAATGCCTTATTTATTATCTCTTAGTGCAAAGAGGTAGAGAGGATAATGTGCCTCCTTCCTATTCTCAGCTTAGTAGTTGCTGAGTTATCCCTGCAATGGGAAGGAAGCCTTATTATTTGTAAACCCTCAAGGTCTGTCTTTGCCCGGATAGTTCTGGATCTACCTGGCAACAGCTAAGAGCCTCTGGTCTGGTCAGACAGTAGGAAGCCAATATGATTCCCCATCAAATTGGAAGATGGTGCTTCTGACCAGTGATCATCTTTGGACCTAATATTTTGAAGTCCTGCAGCCTAACCCTTCTCATGGCCTGAAGTCTGTATATATTAGATGCCAAGCACGGCCTAGCCTGTGGCCTTGGGATAATTTGTTCTCTGTGTGAAATTAACTTACCTCTCTAGGCAAGCATTGCTCCAAATCATAGCCTAGCACCTTGGAATCATAAAGTGCACCACGAGGCTTACGCTTCTAGGAAGTTTGCGGACTCTTGAATGAATTATTTGGGGAGCTGACAAGCTCATTTCCAGACATCATGATCTTTCTCATATCCATGATGAATAATGAAATGCTCTCAAGAGCTAGAGGGTGTGCTTAGGCAAGGTAGCTCAGCCAAGAGCACTCGGGATGTCATTTTGTTTCCCAGAATTTTTCATTGTCTGAGAGTCTGAATTTCTCCTGCCTGAATATCCTAATTGTCTGTGTGTGTCTCCCTTTACTAGATAATTGAAAACCCAGATGTCCCACAGGAATTCAGGAGTCAAGGTATTGGATTTAATTTTTACTAGTGCCGTTTAAAAAGTATGTATGAGAATGCCCACTGTGTGCTTGGCTTTGGGGGTATAAAGATGACTAGGGGCCCTCGGGTTAGTTAGACTCTCTTGGAGACTCTGCTTAGCTTTGCCTTATGTGGGATTATTTAATCGGCTGTTGTCTTCCTTTTGTTCTTACTCTCACTTATGCCTGCCCCACCTATCCCTGATCCAACTGTGAGAGAAATTAACTCTTCACTTACCTCTCCTTCAAAGGTTGGCTTTTTTATTTCCTTCATTCTCCAGGAAGTCAGGTTTAATGACTAAAGTGAGGGTAATAGGACAGAGGGTTGTAGAAACCTGATTGGCATACAGTGCTATTGCCCCAGAATTGTGTTTGTCAAATACCAATTTTTTGACATGAACAATGAGTCATTTCACAGGGGATCTTCCAGACAGCCCAATTTAAGTAGCAGATGAAATCAAGTTATGGAACTCTCATTTTGATCCATGGGGGAAAAAAGTCCACATATAATTGACCAGCAATTTAATTTTTAAAAACAGATTTAGTAGTATTGTTTTCTGAAAGAGATGTGAAAAAATCAAATCATCTGATTAAAAAATTGAAATATATTTGATTTCAGACTTTATTCAGTAATATTAAAAATATCATAAAATGCTGCTTTTCTTTTATATTTTCACCAGTTAATATTAGGAATGGGCAGGGGAGGGGAGAGGATAAAAAAGAAAGAGAAAGAGAAACAACTCAACAGCCACAATGAGGAGAAAAAGAGTAGATGAAAGAAATGAGAAAGAGAAATGCTTTAAGTCATTTTCTAAAGCATCACTGGGTGTGTTGTTTTAGTCCTGTCTTGTCTGTTCTTGGGCTTTGGGCCAGGAAGTGCCCTCCTCAGCTTTGGAAGGCTTCAAGACTTTCTGCCTGTTTTTTCCTCTCTTTTTGGCTATTGCGTTCTCATAAAAGCTTCACTTTAATGTAGGATGATTTTAGAAACTAAAAAGAAGGTCAAAGTCTTCTTGGTCAAGGATACAGCTCTAAAAATTATATTCATAAAAAATTAATGGAGGAACTCACTTGAAGTTTATCAAAAACTGAACTTAAGGTCTACTTGTGGGTTTTATTTATTTTAAATTATGTTTTATCATTGTACCTTATCACCTCTCATTTTTCTTTCTGCATTTAAGATCTTAATTCTGAGAAACAGCCATTTATTTCTCTTTCCCCTGCCTTCCTCCAAAATTACTTTTCTCTCTTGCCTTTTTTCTCCCACTTTATTTCACAGTCATTCATTCATTTATTCATTCATCAGATGCTTAGCCACATTTGTGTAGATCGTTACAGATTTTCACTTTAGAAAACTAATGCTTCCTCTTGTTATCTCACCTGGCCTGACAATTCTGTGAAACTGGTATTATTAACCCCATTTTTGCCAAATGGAAAACAGATTTACCTGAACTCGCACAATCAGCCACTTGTGGACCTGTAATCGAACAGATTCTAAATGTCAGCTTTTTTCTCACGGTACTTCTCTAGGATTTTTGGTTCTAGTTTCTGGAATTTAGAACATGTTGGGAGGGAAAAAATATTTTTCTGACATTGTTATTTGCTCAATTATCAACGAAGACCATGTGCCCCGCAGACACTGAAAAAATAGTTAAAGTAGGTAAGAATGGTGACTTAATTATCTTTGCCCCCTTTTCCTCTGGTTTCTTAGTTCCAAAAATCATCTTTTCCCATCCTGCCTTATTTTATTCCTCTGGAATACAACTCCAATCAGCTCAGAAGACTGAGACATTTAAGAGGTCAGTATTAGGGATACAGGTGTAGCCTGCCAGCCTAAATATTGAGAAAATTGTCGTCCATTGTATTGTTTTTAAAAACTAACTAGGGCAACCCCCTCAGTCCCCTCCCACTCTGGGAGCTTTTCTGTCCTCTCAATAAATCCTGCTTTCTCAAAAAATAATAATAATAATAATAATAATAACTAAATCTCCTTATGTTAAGTGTGAGTGAATTTTATTTATAATAGGAGACAATCAATTATTTTCTTTCTGAACTACCTTTGGAGTGTTTTACTTTAGAAAGACTAATTATATTTAATTCTTATCTTTTCTGTGATCATCTTGGTGCCCTAAGGGTTTCTCCACATCTGAAAATCATCTTTCAGTCCTGAAGAACTTCTATAGGAGGGGATGGGAAGAACTGTTCAGGGAACTTGCAGGGCCCCCTGCTGATGTCTAACACCTGTCCCCTCCTCTGTTTTGAAGGGTCAACAGTAGAGTCCCTCTGTGATGATGTTGTCTCTGTGCTCACTGTCCTGTGTGAGAAGCTACAAACCGCCATAAAGTAAGTGCCTTAATCAGGGCTGCCCTTGTTTGCCAGTGTTCTATTTCTGAAATAACATTTATCTACAATGTCACTCAGAATTACAGATTACAGAGTGAATAGTTCCCCCACGCACACACACACACACACACACACACACACACACACACACACATACTGGTGTTCCCCTGTCGTGCCTGAGCAATATATTCTGAGATTCAAAGTATTTAATTTTCTTTTTTGTTGTTGTTTTTTGAGTTGGAATCTCATCCTGTCGTCCAGGCTGGAGTACAGTGGCACATGATCATGGCTTACCACAGTCTCAACCTCTTGGGTGCAAGGCTATCCTCCCACTTCAGCCTCCCGAGGAGCTGAAACTATGGGTGCATGCCACCTCACCTGGCTTACTTTTTTATTTTTGTAGAGATGAGGTCTCGCTATGTTGCCCAGGCTGGTCTTGAACTCCTGGGCTCAAGCAATCCTCTCACCTCGGCCTCCCAAAGTGCTGGGATTACAGGTGGAAGCCACCATGTCCGGCCTTAAAGTATACAATTTTCTCATGTGAAAATGGGAAAACAATGCCTCACAAAGAAGAGTTAGTCCTTTGAACATGGAGTGGGAAGATCTAGGGCTGTGCACCTATTGATGTGGGTCTGGTCCTAACTTGGGCAGATCCCTGCTACATGCCTGTTCCTCTTCTCACCCACCTGTACTACACTTTCGTCCTCTGTTAAGTGACAGGATTGGACTTGGTGGTCTTTCTCTATTTTTTCTAACATTTTCTGAGCCCATGAGCTTACACACGTATCTTTAAAAAGAGCGTGTTAGTCTGACTTTTAAATACTTTTCCTTTTTTTTTATGCCAGTTTAATCACTGATGTTAGTTCATTTAGGCGATGTCTGTTGCTCCAACTCTCCATGTAGTCAGTTAATGAGACAACCCATAAATAATAAAAATAATAAAAAAGCAGTCTTTCAAGATGGGACGAAAAGTCTCTCCCAGCCGAGTTTATAGTGAGTTGCAAAATTCCGCGACACGATTAGATTCTGAAGTACCCTTTGAATGAAGAAAGACACGTTAAGCTGGGCACGGTGTCTCATGCCTGTAATCCCAGCACTTTGGGAGGCGGAGGCGAGAGGATGGCCTCAGCTCACGGGTTCGAGACCAGCCTGGGCAACGTGGCAAGACCTCATCTCTATAATAAATCAAAAAATTAGCCAGGCATGGTGGTGCACGCCTGTGGTTCCAACTACTGAGGCTGAGGCAGAAGGATCACCTGAGTCCAGCATGTCAAGGCTGCGGTGGCCATGAGCGTGCCACTGCACTCAAGCCTAGATGACAGAATGTGACTCTGACTTAAAAAAAAAAAGACACATTGCAGAAACCTGTTTTTGTTGTTGTTTGTTTTGCTTTTTTTTTTTTTTTTCAGAAATTTAGGATTATTTTAAGCTAAGTTTAGAATTATTCTTAAAAGTTGTTGCCAAATGGTTTCTACACATAGCAGTTCCTCTGAGTTACTTCCGTATTTTGATCAAATTAAATTCTCTTTATATCAGGCCTTTAAGGTCTTACAGAGAATAAAATAGTGGTTGCCAGGGTTGGGGAGGGCCAGGAAGCGTGAAGCTTTAGGGCAAAGGCCATAAAGCAGCAAATGTGCTAGATGAACAGGTCGAAAGATCTAAAGTACAAGCTGAGGACTGTAGTTGTTAATGGTATGCTATATTCAGGAATTTCACGAAATGAGTAGATGACAGCTGCTCTTGCCAGGGGTATGGGGGAGGGGAGAGAGAGGGTAACCATGTGAGATGACGGATATGTTCATTTGTCTCCCTACAGAACCATTTTACTATATTTAGTGTATCTTACAACATGGTGTGGACCTTAAATATGCACAATCACATTTATTTTAAAAAATGCAAAGGCTTATTTAATAGATGGGTGGTATAAACCAAGAGGAAATAAGCACTTCATTTCTTCCCCACCCTCACCTTCATTTCTCCCATTCCAGGCAGCAGGTCTGGGTTGGGTTTTTTTTGCCCCTCAGGAGGGATGAGTTTCATGGCAAATGGGACGTAAACAGTTTGTGCTGTACCCTGCTCAAGTCCCTATTTTTCCTGACTGTGGAGTTTTGGAACAGCAGAGCTGGCACTCAGATGACCATCCTACCTGAGGGCTCTAGCGCCAACTTCAGTGATCCCATCTGTAAGGCCTCCATGCCACCAGGTTTGATTGGGACAGTCCCAGGTTACACCTGTTGCGTAATTCTAATCATCCTTCTTTGCTCTCAGAGGTGTTCTGGTTTGGATAGATTGTGTGTTCACTCCACCCATCCGTGACCAGGTTTTTTATTTCTTTGGGTGGTTATTCCTCCCCATCCCTGCCCAGTTCATTTTTATCATAACTAAGGCAACTGTTATGTCAGAGCTGGAGTATGTTTCTAGTGGTATATTTTCTCCAAAGACCCAATCAAGAGTGGTGTCTGATCACTATTGGCTCAACTGCATTATCTTTGCTGGATTACTTGGTTAAAGCCTCTGTTTTGCCCCTGGCTAGCCTTTGACTTTGGTCAGAGATCTCAACCACCCTAAGCTTGTGTATCCTATGAAAATAATTAATGCACTATTTATTATGCTAACTAGCATAGTGTTTTACAGTATATAATGTCAGTAAAATACAATATATTAGAGTTTTTGTAAGATTGAATGAGAAAATCCACTTAAAAGACTGCTGATACCTCTGTGGAAAGCAGTGTGGCGATTCCTAAAAGCTCTGGACACTTGTTTTTTAAACTAAGCTTCATTTCATTCTTGAAATTTCCATCTTCTCCCTAGCAGACAGTGTGATCTTCCAAAATCACAGAAAATTCTACTGAA
>CAUYQG010101815.1:0-12148 GCA_963574415.1 Tarsius wallacei
AGTGTAGAAACATTCTTGTTTCTCCACATCCTTGCCAGCATCTGCTGTTTTTTGAGTTATTGATGATGGCCATCCTAACTGGAGTTAGGTGGTATCTCAGTGTGGTTTTAGTTTGCATTTCTTTGATGATTAGTGAGGCTGAGCATTTTTTAATGTATGGGGCTGCTCGTATGTCTTCTTTTGAGAAGTATCTATTCATATCTTCTACCCACTTTTTAATAGGGTTGTTTGTTTTTTTCCTTTCGGCACATTTGAGGTTCTTGTAGATCCTGGATGTCCTGGATCCTTTGTCAGATATACAGTTGGCAAATATTTTCTTCCTTTCTATGGGCTCCCTACTCTCTTGATGGTTTCTTTTGCTTTGCAGAAGCTTTTCAGCAAAAACGTTCTTAATCTAGGGTCCATATGTCTTTGGAATTTATATGCAAAATGTTTTATATGTGTTTTTAAAAGTTCTAGTTTCAGCCGGGCTTGGTGGCTCAGCCTGTAATCCCGCGCTTTGGGAGACTGAGGTGAGTGGATTGCCTGAGCCCGCGGGTTAGAGACCCGCCTGGGCAAGTTGGCGAGACCTCATCTCTACAATAAGTCAAAAAATCAGCTGGGTGTGGTAGCGTATGCCTGTAATTCTGGCTACTCGGAAGGCTGAGGCGGAAGGATTGCTGGAGCCCAGCAGGTTGAGGCTGCATTGACCGGGAGCGGCCGCTGCACTCCAGTCTGGGTGACAGAGTGAGACTCCAACTCAAAAAAAAAAAAAAAAAAGTTCTAGTTTCATCAGATTTTTACAGGCATCCATGACTTAAAAACAAGGATTGAGAACTATTGTTATGTATTTTCATTTATTTTTTTACCTCAGGTAATTATTGCTTAAGAGCTTATAAAAAGAAGAGGACCAAAAGAATAAATATAAAAGGGCTTCTGGGATCTAAAGACTGGGGGTAGGGGGCGGGGGAAGACAGGTGGAAACTTGGAATATGTTGCTGTTAGAACTATGATTTATAAACATCTCTTACAGAAGATGCAAGCAGGTTATGTCTGTACCCTCGTCAAGTGGGGGAGAAGTAGTAAGTATAGAATAGTGAATAAGAGAGTACATTTTGGAGCCAGACCAAGGAGTCAAATCCTGATTCTGCTATTTACCAGCTGTGAATCCTTGAGCTAGGTATTTAACTTCTTTGTGCTCTTCATTTTTATGGGGATATTAATAGTACCTACCTCATAGGCTGTGAAGATTAAAATGAGTTAATATCTAGAAAGTGCCTATAACAGTATTTGCCATAGTTAAGTACTACATTAATGTTAGTTGTTACTGCTTATTGTTGTTCTTGTTTTAATTATTGCTGCTGCTGCTGCTGCTGCTGCTGTTATAGGATGCAACCAGGGCAAATATGAGGCAGAGTTAGAGACTTAGCTAGATTTAGTAATCAGCACATTTTTTTCCATAAGGAGTCAGTTAGTAAATAGTTGAGGCTTTGCTGTCCATATGGTCTTTATCGAAATTATTTGCAGCCATAGACAATATGTAAAAGAGTGGACTTGGCTGTATTCCAAATAACTTTATTTATAAAAATAGGTGGTAGGTTTTCTAACTCCAGTTTGATCAGTTAAATAGTCTTTTGTTTACAAAATATAGTATATTTTTTAAAGACTTAATATAAGGAGATTATACAGGAATGCCTCAATGCAGTACCTTGTATATATTAGTTATTCTCTAAGTATTTGATGGATAATTGAATGAATAGTAGGTTGATTAGGTATAACTCAGAAAATTGTGTGTTAAAGAAATGGTAGAGCAGTGTTCCTCAAGCTTTCATGTCTGTCAGAAGTTAACACACAGATTACTGGGCTTTATTCCTAGGGTTTCTTACTTACAGATTTGGGGTGGGGCATGGACATTTGAATCTTTAAGAAGTTTCCAGGTGTTGCTGATGCTACTGGTCTAGTGAACAGTGCTGTAGAAGAAGCAGTCAGGGAAATTGCTCTCTGTGCTCAGTTCTGATTAACCATAACTAAAGTAAAATAAATAAATTTCAAAAGAAAGAAATAAAACGTTAAGTTAAAGTGACCAAAAACTTGTGAAGAATCATCTATGTCATTTGCCATACATTTGATTTTTTTCATTTCTTTCCATTTAATTCAGCAGTTATTTTTAAAGCACCTATTTCTGATCTAGCTGAGGAAAGAAAGGTACATTCATGGACCAATTAGAGACTTAGAAAATATGTTTTTTCAGATTCCAAAATGTGCAAGAGAGGTATGAATGCTATTAGTACTCAGACATGATCAGAGCCTAAGAAGATATTGCTTGGAACTAATTTGATCAAAGTAGGCTGCCTACACTTTGAAGAAGGTATAGGAATCTTAGTCTACTGTTAACCTGTTTTCTGAAAAGAGTAAGACTGAGCTCCGCTCTGACCCAAGAACCATCAATGGTCTGCCCTTTATCTCTCATTAAACATAGTGCATTTATATGAGATACATAATTGTTCTAGAGGCTCTTGGTTTAGCCAGTTTCTCAATCTCCGCACTGAAAATTGGTTGCAGGATAATTCTTTTCTGTATTGCAGGGAGGGCTATCCTGTGTATTGTAGAATGTTATTAGCATCCCTGCTGTGCATCCACTAGATGCCACTACCTTCACCCACTGACTTGTGACAGACAAAAATGTCTCAAAACATGACCAGATGTCCTGTAGAGAAAACTCATCCCTGTTTGAAAAATACTGGTTTAGTCCATTTCAGTATATATTGAATTATTGTAGTCAATACAATAATATAATAAATGTATAATTTTTAAACAAGAACTCCCAAGTTAGTTAATTTTCAAAGACAGGAAGAATAGAATTTTTCTTGCAGCCCTTTCTTAGAATCTTACTACTCAATTTTTGGTTCTATAATCTGGAGAAATTTAAATTTTTTTTTAAAGGAACAGAACAACTTAATATGTCTCGGCATTTGAGCCAGTGCAGTAATTTATGAAGGTCATTTAGCAAAATGCTCAGCATATAGAAGATGTTGAATAGCCATTGAAAAGCAAATTTTTGGATAACATATATTAGTAGTTAGAAAAAGAATGATCATACTGAAAAAAAATAGCACGTGCACACACACATCCTCCTCAATTTTATAAAGAAATACAAGTCCCATTCCTTACCTTCATATTCCACCCCAATGTTAATCATTGTTAAGTCGGTTGCATGTCTTCCTACCTTTCCATGCTTGTACAGACATCTATCTATAAATGTGTACATATATACATACTTTAACAATTTAAATGACTGAATAGTCTGGTAAGTGGATGTGTGCATCATAATGTATTTAACTATCTTCCTATTGTTGGTGTCATTATTTTAAAATTAAAATCATGTTTTTATTATTGGAGAAATCTAATTTCATATGCAGAAATTTAGAAAACAAGAACAGAAATACTTACTATTATTATAACAATTAACTTAAATCCCATCACCTATTAACAGTAACATTCTAAACATTTTGGTATATTTTCTTCTACTTTTTTTTTCTTTTTTGAGTGGGAGTGCTACTGTCACCTAGACTGGAGTGCAGTGGCATGCTTATGGTCCCCATAACCTCTACTTGCTGGGCTCAGGCAATCCTTCCACCCCTGCCTTCCAAGTAGCTGGAACCACAGGCACGTGCCACCATGCCCGGTTATTTTTTTTTTTAATTTATTGTAGAGATGAAGTTTCGCCATATTGCCCAGTCTAGGCTCAAGTAATCCTCTCGCCTCTGCCTCCCAAGATCCTGGGATTACAGAAATGAGCTACCACACCCATATTTTCTTCTACTTCTTTTCAATCCACAAATTTTTAAAAAATAGATTTAGTCATACATCACTTAAAGACAAGTTCATTCTGAGAGATGCATTGTTAGGTGATCTCATAGTTGTGCAAACATCATAAAGTGTACTTACACAAACCTAGATGGTAATGTCCCAATACATACCTAGGCTTTATGGTATAACCTAATTCTCCTAGGCTACAGACCTGTACAGCATGTGACTGTACTGAATACTGTAGGTAATTGTAAAACATAGTGGCAAATATTTGTGTATCTAAACAAATAAACATAGGAAAGGTATAGTAAGAATACTATATTATAATTTTATGGGACCATTCTCATATGTGGTCTGTTCACTGAAATGTTATGTGGCGCATGCCTGTAATTATAATCTTCTTAAATTGCTTTTTATTTGGCCATCTTTAATTATAGAACAAGTAAACTTACAACCATCATTTTAAAAACACATATCTTGGCTTGACAGCAATGGAAGGCTGGGTAGAGTAAGAGGAATTTTTCCAATTCAGGGTTTCCTTAACCTGACATCCAATGTCTGGAATCAGTCACTTGGGTTTCAGTAATTTAGGGATCAAATACCCTAAAATTGCTAAATATTGTGTGTGTAATGTACATAGCAACATTTTTCTAGGAAGGAGGTTCACAGTTTTTCTATCAGTGTCTCAAGTCTGTGACTCCCCCCGAAAAAGATAGCACGGCGTGTACTATCTCAATTGAGAACTGTACTATTAAGTTAGAAGAGCAGTGTGGAGTATATTAGCAAAAGTTGTATCCTAAAAGTTTGAGGACTGCTGTTTGAATAGAATTTTTATACACTGTAGAATCCTGGAGGAGAAAATAAGCACAACAACATGCCTCATTTTCTGAATCATTTGTATATGATTTTAAAGACAAAATATTTTATGTTGGCATAGAAATGATACATAAAGAATAGAAGGCAAGCATGATTATGTTTGTGTGATCATTTGTTTTTCCCTAGAGGAGAGAGTGTTGTGTGGGATACACAACAGGGTGGTGAGATAATCCATCATTTTGAAACCTGTACTATGGTGATGGATGGATAGATTGGTAAACTAACTCAATAATCTTCATTTTTTCCCCAGGTTATTCACAGATCAGTGAGCATTGTCATTAATAAAGCAGTGGAATGCTTTTGTGTCCTTGCCTGCATTATTCCTCAGGTTTTGACAGAAAAAGACTTTCAGTTTGGGAATAACCTTTTACTAAAATTTATTTAAGTGAATGGTGTGGAGAATCTATTGTGACTCTCATGAGTATATTAGAATTACATTGACTACACAAATTATACAGTTTGAGTTTCTATTTTAATGATAGCCCCCTTCAATGCTAACTAATTCAGATACTGGATTATCCTCATAGGTTTGTACAAAAACTTACCTGATCCAATTTTCTCCCCATGTTACATACATATACTACTCCAGATCTTAAAATAATTTTAATAGTTCACATTAGAATGAAAGGTGTTTGTCTCATGATAGAGCAAAAATGAATATTTGAATTAAGGTCAGTATTTGGAACTAAATTCTAGTTTGATTAAATTGAACAGTAATGCTGTATTATGGCACAGACTAACTTTTTTTGTTTTAATGCTAATTTTATTTTATTTTATTTTGTTTTGAGTCGGAGTCTCACTCTGTTGCCCAGGCTGGAGTGCAGTGGCACGCTCACAGCCACCACAGCCTTGTCCTGCTGGGCTCACGCTATCCTTCTGCCTCAGTCTTCCAAGTAGCTGGAACTACAGGCATGTGCCATCATGCCTGGCTAATTTTTCTTGATTTACTGTAGAGATGAAGTCTCACCAAGTTGCCCAGGTTGGTCTCGAATGCGTAGGCTTAGGCAATCCTCTCACCTCGGCTTCCCAAAATTATGGGTGTGAACCACCGCTCCTGGCTCACTTTCTTTTTTAGTTTTTAATTTTAAAGATGTGGGGTACAATTCAGGGTTAGATATACAAATCAGACTAACTTTTTAAGGCTCATTCAAAACAATTTTTATCCTTTCTTTTGGAACTAATATGCTGTTTATGCAGGTGTAATAGAAGTAATATATGAACCATGTCTATTTTCAAGCTAAATTGAAAATTGCCATATAACAAAAAGCAAAACCTAAAATAAAAAAAACGTGGCCAGATACAAAGATCTAAGGCTTTACTTGCTGAGTTTCCATGTGTTCTCTATTATTCCCCTATTTGTTTTTGTTCCCGATTAATACAGTCCGATTAATGAGATTGCATACAGTTGCAAGAAGCTATTCCTTTACAACTCTTCATCACTTTGGAAGGGAATGCTCAAAAACTGAGTCTTTTTATTAAATTTCTTGTCATGTTTTATGAACTTTATAAGGTTTTCCATGTGTTACCAAAGTATCAATCTCAGAATTGGATTTTGATTCTAACTTTGTCATGTTATTATTTGCGTGGATTTTATTTGTGTGGACTTGAACATGTCACTTAAATTCTCAGAGCCTTAACTGTCGTATCCATATTATGGAAAGGATAATAATCTAATCTTACCTCCTGTCCTGGTCTACTTTGAGACTCGTATATGATGATGTAAGGAAAAGTGTGTTGAATATCACCCAAGACTAATGTAGAGTACTATTATGTAAAAATTGTGTGACTTCATAGTCTTGATATTTAGAATGAGTGTTTTGGTGATTATTGAAACATTAATTTATATATTACAGACTATTTGGTTTATATAAACTAGATCTTCTATTAAAGTTTATGTAATTAAGTTGCCTAATGATTTATATCTGTTGATATATATGTTTGTTCCACAAAAGTTATTTCTGTCTCTTCTGTACTTCCTAGTGCATAGTCTTCTACAAAATGGGTGCTCCATAAGTTTTTTCTGATTATCAAATTCTGTATTTTACTTACACACAGTTAACTGCTTAGAACTTTTGCAGGCACATGGTAGGTACTTAATAAATGTTTTTCTCCCAGTTGAATCAGAAATTACCATTGGAAAAATTAAATATTGTGCAACAGAAACTGGATTTTTATTTCATGCACTAGAGAAATAGTTTATAAAAGAGAGCTCTGTTGGGATTGAAATAATTAATATTGCTTTTAGCCATTTCTCCTCCTTGTTTCTCTGTCTCTTCTTGCCTCATCCTCTATCCTTTCTCCACCTTAGGCAATAGGTTCATATTTGCCTAATATAATGAAATAGAATAAAAGTTTGGACAAAATACTACTACAGTCATACGCTACATAACAGCATTTCAGTCAACAACAGACTGCATGTACAATAGTGGTCCCATAAAATTATAATACTGTATTTTTACTGTATTTTTAATGTTTAGATACATAAATATTTACCATTGTGTTACAGTTGCATACAGTATTCAATATAGTCACATGCAGTGCAGGTTTGTAGTATCGGAGTAATAGGCTATACCATGTATCTTAGCTGAGTAGTAAGCTATACCATCTAGGTTTGTGTAAGTACACATGTTTGCGACATGAGAGTGGCTTAACAATGATGTATTTCTCAGACCTGTTGTTAAGCAATGCTTGGCTGTTGATATGGTTTGGATATTTGTCCCCTCCAAATCTCATGTTGAAATTTGATCCCCAGTCTTGGAGGTGGGGCCTAGTGGGAGGTGTTTGGTTCATGGTGACAGATCTCTTATGACTGGCTTGGTACCATCCTGGTAGTAATGAATTCTCACACTATTAGTTCCTGTAAGAACTGATTGTTAAAGATTCTGGTCCCCTCCCATTTCTCTCTTGCCTCCTCCTCACTCACCATGTGACACACCCACTCCTCTTTCATTTTCTGCCATGATTGGGAGCTTCCTGAAGCCTTCACCAGAACCAGATGCTGCTGCCATGCTTCTTGTACAGCCTGCAGAACCATGAACCAAATAAACCTCTTCTTTATAAGTTACCCAGCATAAAGTATTCTTTATAGCGATGCAAGCAGACTAAGACAGCTGTATATGGTAAAATTTGTCTTACTTTCTTTTCTTTTTTTTTTTAGATTGGAAAATATAGTTTATTTAGAAAGTAAATTGGGGACGGAGGGGAAGATTCACCTCCCCAAGGCAGGAGAGGGGGCCAAAGCTAAGAAAACATGGCGGCCACATCTCAAAGATTACATGACCAGAACATAGCTCAGCAGAGCAATGGCCTGGTTAAAATTTTTTAGCAATTTGAATGTTTTTACTTTGTACTCTGTATTTAAACACTTTGCTGAACAAATGGATAACATGAATAGGAACATATATTACCTTCTTATTATACCTACTCAAGAAACTAACCTAGTTTCAGTGAATTTTTTAAAATGACTCTTGCAATCCTGAATTAGTGTACTGAGTAGAAACACTTGAAAGTCATAAACTTATATTTTATAATATACATTCTTCAATTATTTCATACAAAATAGATTTTACCATACAGATCCATGTGTAATTGTAAACAGCCATTTCTTATAAACTTTGCATTTCTGCCTGGAGTTTTTATTTTATTTTATTTTAATTTTATTTTATAATTAGAAGTGGACAATGTTTAAGATAGAAAATTAAGAAATGGAGGTACAAGCATATTATTTAGACTTATGGACAGACCTTTTTGAAGAGAAATAGGGAGTGGAGTTTATAACAGTTGATATTAATTATAACACATGTACAATTCGATTTTCAAGCAATTTACTTTAATAATTTGAAAACAAATAATCCATGAGTAAGTAAGTAAAATAGCAAAGACAAAGTGAAAGTATTTTGTGTGTTCACGGGATTGCAAAAGGTTTCCTTTCAATGAATTATGGTGGATCAGTCAAGGTCATGTTACATGGGAAGTTGAAGAACAAATGGAAGCTTGTGTTTTTGCTTTGTCTTAAGGGGGATTGGGAGTTGCGGAAGAATTTCAACTTAAACTGTGATTAAATGTGCATTTTTAAAAGGTCACTATGTCATCCCAAGGAAGATACTTTGGTCACCTCTCAGTCTATTGCTGTAATGGTTTTATTTTGATAGCTGTTTGGGCTATTTGACTTCTAGTTCAGTCCTACTTGTTTTTGCCTCATTCTGATGTTGTTACCTCTTCATAATATCCCCCCAGTCACACTGTAGCTAAAGCTTTGTTAATCTGCCCCAGATACTTGGAAGGAGCACTGATGCCCCACTCAGGAGAAGATATGTGTATAGCTTTTGACTTCCCAGTAACTACTAGTAGCCTACTGTTGACTGGAAAACTTGCTGATAATATGAACAGATAATTAACGCATATTTTGTATGTTATATGGATTATATGCTCTACTTTTAAAATAAAATTAGCTAGAGAAAAAGAGAAAAAATGTTATTAGGAAAATCATAAGGAAGGAAAAATATATTTATTATCCATTTAGCATAAGTGGATCATCATTGTTAGGTCACCATCCTAGTGGGCCATCCAAAATGTTAGGTCAGACTCGCCAGGGTGGGGTGTCTGGTGTGCGATCTGTTGCTGCGTGAAAAATGCAAAGAATTGCAAAGAAATTAGAAGAGAGGAGATCCACCTCCCCAAGGTAGGGAAGGGGGCCCAAAGGAAAACATGGCCTGGCCATGGCACAAAGAGCACATGGCCAAGCCAGAGTCTAATAAAGCAATGGCCTATTTTTTTATTTTAAAGATGTGGGGTACAATTCAGGGTTAGTTATACAAATGTTCATTATGCAGGTACCCTTGTGGATGAGATGTGCCCCTCCCTCCCTGGCAATTTCTCACTACTGCCAATCCCTTTCTTATAGTATTATGATAATTGTTCAAGTTCCGTTTATGAGTGAGACTATATGGTACTATGTTCTTTGTTTCTGTGATAGATCACTGAGTATGATAGACGCTAAATCCATCCAAGTTGCTGCGAAGTTCATATGTTTGTCCTTTGTTATGGCTGCATAATATTCCATTGTGTTAGGGTTGTTATAAGCATTAAGGAAATTAATATTTGCAAAACTCATAGAACAATACCTGACACGTGATAAGCACTGTATTAGCCGTTGTTAATTTAAAATAGGATAATTTCCTAACTGTGATAAATTGTGAATATATGAATTTAGATTCTTTTTTGTAATTTACATTTTTATTAAGACAGGGTCTCACTAAGCTGCTTAGGCTGAAGTGCAGTGACTATTCTCAGGTGTGATCATGGCTTACTGCAGCCTCAGACTCCTGAACTCACACTGCCTCAATCTTCCTGCCTCAGCCTTCCAAGTAACTGGGACCCTGGGTGTATGTCACTGCATCTGGCATTGAATTTACATTATTAGATATAATAGAGTGATCTCAAATGCCTAATAAACTGAGAGCCAAATTTCTGAGTGGAGTGTTTACACCTTCCATGATGTTTCATAATCAACATTTAACTGTCAGGCTGTTGTGGTCCTGTGTGCAACTCTCTCAAATCTAGTGTAGCACCTACTTGTCCCTCCCTAAATTAGCTTTCTTGCTGTGAGTGCGCATAGTGAGACCTCACACTTTTCCCTGCATTGTGATGATCTGGTAGTGTGTGCTATGATGTACTTCTTTCACAAGCAGATATAGATGAAAAAGAGCATTAATTTATTTGTGGTCCAAAGATATAAATAAAAACCACTATATAATTTCTATCTAGGACATGAACGTTTTAATACTTGAAATGGGCTCTTTAAGAACAGCAAACTAAGGCAGTGCCTGTATTATACAGGTAAATCAAGTGTGAATCAGAAGCATTTGGTTATTTGTTTTTACATTTTATCTTAAATATTTTGCCCATAATGAGACTGCACTACTTATGTCCAGTGCAGTTTCTATTTTATAATAGAGATTTAATAATATCAAAACTTACATGAGAAAAGAAATAATGCTTTACTTCTGAATAATTACTGGGGTAGAAAATAATTTTCCTCAGATGTGCAAACTTAGGAAGTGATATTTTTAAGGCCTCAATAAACACACTGATGCTTATTGATATTCATAGTCAATTGAGCAAACCAAAAGTTTCTGCTATTTAATATAACCATTCTTTGGAGATGGTTTTAGTCATAGAAGTGTACCAATAAAATGAGTCTAACTATTGCATTCAGAAAAATTTTGTGTTTTTTTGAGTTGGGGTCTCATTCTGTTACCCAGGCTGGAGTGCAATGGCATGTTCACAGCCACTGCAGCCTCTACCTGCTGGGCTCAGGCAATCCTTTTGCCTCAGCCTTCCAAGTAGCTGGAACCATAGGCATGTGCTGTCACACCCGGCTCATTTTTTTTTATTTATTGTAGAGACGAGACCATGCCAAGTTACCCAGGCTGGTCTCAAACCCCTGAATTCAGGCAGTCCTTTCACCTCCACCTCCCAAAGTGCTGGAATTATAGGCGTGAGCCACCGCACCCAGCCAGAAAGGCTTTTAAAGCACCCTTATATAGGGAGATTAGGAGATGTTAATCTGTCAACCTTGCAGATTAAATTTGAGTTTTTCTGCAATTTGTTCCTCCTGGAAGATATCAAAGGAACTAGGGCCAACATTTCTCCATAAGTAAATATATTTTCACTAGTGATACAAAACAAATTTGCAAACTTATGTGAGTATAATTTCTTAATATCAGTTTGGGAAATATTGTTTGTAAGTTGAAATGGCATGAGGAAAAGATTTTATTTTTCTATCAGAAATCAAGCTAGCAAAAAGAGTACACTGAAGGCAGCAAAGCACAAAAGTATAGTGTAAAGTACTTGGACACCGGTTTTGAGGTTTTCTCTGTGGCAGGGTGCCCTCTTGTTTTGCTAAGAATTTGATATTTAAATAATCAGAAGTTCTTAATCCCTTTCTATTTCAACATACATGATGGATGCATTTTCATGTTTGATTTATTCCCAGGGATATAGAGGCTTTGGCATAGATAAGAGAAGCTGTACGCCCTGCATAGGTCCCACTCAGACTTCATTTTGCCCCTGTGGGCTTGAGGCACAACACTGTCTGTCAGAACATCAAGGTTGAGACCAGTATATTATTAAGCTAAGCATGAAAGTTATAATATATTTGTAAGACATCTAGGAGTGATGGCTTTTATTCATTTTGTTACATGAAAGTTGGCTGGTTAATAGCCAATATGTATATTTACTTTTGTTTTTAAGAAAAAAGGAAAATGTAATTTTATATGTCTTGTTGGGAAGAAAAAAAATTTATCTAAGTTATATGAACTATAGTTCTTTGCGGTTCTGAATTTTTATATATTTTTAGTTCCATAAAGCAAATTGAATTGATGTATTTTGGGCAATGCATATATTAGGTAAACATAGTATTCTGTTTATTCTTTTGCTATTTTTTACAGATTATTTTATTTTATTTATTTTATTTGAGTTG
>CAUYQG010101816.1:0-13590 GCA_963574415.1 Tarsius wallacei
AGCCCGGGCAACTTGGTGAGACCTTGTCTCTACAATAAATCAAAAATTAACCGGGCGTGGTGGTGCGTGCCTGTAGTTCTGGTTACTTGGAAGGCTGAGGCGGAAGAATCGCCGGAGCCCAGCAGGTCGAGGCTGCGGTGACCGGGAGCGTGCCACTGCACTCCAGTCTGGGCGACGGATTGAGACTCCAACTCAATAAATAAATAATAAATAAAATAAACAACATTTTCGTGTAGTATTAATATAATATAGTGAGAGATTTTTTTTTTGTTCACTTTTTGAGTAAACTGCAAAAGGTAGAGAGAGAAGGAGAGAGATCTTGTATGCCTCATGCTGTCTTTTATTAGTTGTTTTATTTTTTGGGAAACTGAGTCTCTATCAAAGAGTAAAGGTTTTTGCTTTTTAAAAAGTTTAAATTATTACTTTATCTAAATGAATGACTATTATTTTATAGTGACTAGTAATGTTTTGATCAAGTATTTTAAACCTTTGACATATTTGTCAAGTTTCCCAAAATCAAAATGAAGTGTTTTTGACCTCAAACTAACTTTGGGATGTTCCGGAGGGCCCCTGAAGGACCCAGAAAATATTAAACATTTATTTCATATTTTAAATTATATGGAAAGTATTGTCATATAAGAAATAATGTTTAATATTTTTTGGATTATATTTGTGTGGATATGTTATTAACATGTATCCCAAAATTGTATGAGATTTCTAAAATTCTATGTCTTTGTATATGTCACCAGTCATAATTATGGTTATTATATTAAATCATTGTATATCTCAGATATAACCAAATTTTCATATCACTTTTGTCTTTAACCATGACCATTTGTTGTCCAAAGTTTATTGGTTAATTCTAATGCTCTTCCTGAAAGTTCTTTATGAACAATTATAACCCTAAAGTGTTGTGTCTTCAAGGAGGTTCATGGAAAAGATGGAAAGGACTCTGACAGGTACAGGTTTCTGACAATCTTGAGATCCCACTACAGGACTGTGTAAGAATTCCCAGAATTCTAATGAAGAGACTGACTGGTTTATGAAACTGCTAACCCAAGCAGGATAAGAATTAATTAAATACTGAGAAAACACTTTAGCAGATTTTTATGCTGTCAGCCAATGCCAAAATTGTTAAAATATGCAACTTGAAGTAACTCTGTGACACAAGTCAAATTCCCTATGATAGCCCTTCTAATGAGCAATGCTGCTCACCTGAATTGGAGATCTAAAATTAGTATTTAACAGGATATAAATTCAATGTCAAGTGTGGACTCATGGAGAGCCAGGGGGTTCCTTGTCCTTCCTGAGTCTTTATAGCTTTTATTGTTAAAAGTTCTGCATTCCATGACCCACCATGAATGATCATAACGATGATCATAAATTATCCAAATGTTGAAAATAATATATTTCAGTATGGTGACTGTTGTAAAGTTGCTAAAATGGTTTATGACCAATGTTTGGTTTGTCAAACCCATAATCCTAGGAAGACAATAAAAATTTCAGGTATACATTTCTGCTACCTGAGGGGACACTTTAACATTTATAGTGGGATTTTATTCAATTGTAATTTTCAATGAATGTTTTCTGACTGTATAGACGCTATCCCATACAGAAAGTCAATTCTGTAACAGTAACTTAAAGCTTACTAGAAAATGGGCTTCCCTCGTGGGAAATTTCTAAAGAAATCTCTGGTGATAACTGTTATTTAACTGTTATTTAACTGTTTTACAACTGGACTAGTTGTAAAACAGTTAAATAAGGCATTACAGATATAATATCATCAGGTAAAACTAACTGAATCAATTGGACTGCCTTGGTCAAAGGTATTGCAGAATGATGACAATCAGGTCCACTTTCAGTAGAAAACATGAGGTGAATTATGAAATAGTCACAGAGGCCTATGCCCCAATGTAATACCTCATGTTCCTAAACTCTAAGATGACTCCATACTGCAAGGCTCTAATGCATTATGTCAGAGGTAACTTTCACCAGTCAAGGAAGCTTTTCATGGAGAACTTGGAGATTTGGTCTTTGGGAAATGACATCAGAGAAAGATTGCCTGTGGCATGTACAATGCCGCAAAATGCCTGAACTTTTAACCTTGGATCCACATCTCATAACTCACAAGGGCCATCAGATTCTTGGAACCGTACACCCATTAGAAACCTTAAGGCAAAGCTAAACAGATAAGTTTCTCCCTACAAGCAGATGGCATCCTAGACATTAATAGCTTTCCCAAGATCATGGATCAAGACTTTTCAGCCATCATGAAACTCTAATTTCTCTTAATTTTTCCTTATATCTCTGTTTGACAGGATGATGCTGTAATCAGAATTTTGCAATCAGTAACTTCTGCAGGTAACATGATGTAGCAATGGGTCTGTTATGCCAAATCCATACCTTTGCATGACCTTAACTAACTCATGGGTAATTTTAGCACATCCCTGATGTAACTGTTATTCAAATTGTACAGTAAAATATCTAGCCCCACTTGGTCTCACTTCCTGTTTTAGTTTAACCCAGTAATGGGCTATAAGAACCAGAATCAATGAGTGTATCACAAGGTGGGTTTACACCAAAAGCCCAAATGGAGTTTCTTGAAAACTGACTTATGTGCCAGGGTATGATAGCACCCTTTTTTTTCACCAGACCCCTGATAGCACCCTTTTAACCTGTAATAACTCCCCCTCAGCAAGAAACTGCTATTTTCACCATTCCAAGTAATGTATCCATGAAAAGTAGTAGAACTGGATAGGGGACCTTGTGTGCCTACATAGGGTATACTTTTATTTGTGGAAGATTTTGCAGCCAGCTTTATACATAAACAACCTTATGCCTTGGATTAAAGATAAAGGACCAGTGTAGGCTAGAAATTTTATTTTATTTATTATTATTATTTTTTGAGTTGGAGTCTGACTCTGTCACCCAGGCTGGAGAGCAGTGGCACGTTCATGGCCCCCCCAGCATCAACTTGCTGGGCTCCAGCGATCCTTCCGCCTCAGCTTTCCAAGTAGCCAGAACTACAAGTGCGCCTACCACACCCGGCTAATTTTTTGATTTATTGTAGAGACGAGGTCTCACCATGTTGCCCGGCTGTTCTCAAACTCATGGGCTCAGGCAATCCTCTTGTCTCAGTCCCCCAAAGTGCTGGGATTACAGGCTTGAGCCATCGCGCCCAGCCTTATTTTATTTTTCGAATCAGAGTCTTATTCTTTTACCCAGGCTGAAGTGCAGTGGCACTATCCTCCTGCTCAGGAAATCCTTCCACCTCAGCCTCCCAAGAAACTGGGAATATAGGAGAATACCACCATGCTTGATTAATTTTGTTTTTAAGATGGAGTCTCACTATATTGCCTATTCTGGTCTTGAACTCCTGGACTCAAGCAATCCCTCCTCAGCCTCCCAAAGTGCTGGGATTATAGGTGTGAGCCACCACGCTCAGCCTTTGGGCTAGGTATTTAATGGTACCTTTGTTGCTCTATATTCAGTCAGAAACAGAACTCTAGTCCATTCCTCTTAACTTACATCAGAGATAAAAAAGAGTAGTGCCAGGGGGCCTTCATCCTTCTGGACAGTCATTTGTTAGACCTTTTTTTCTATGACTTGGAGAAAGTCTAAATGAGGCAATGATTTAAAAATGTATATCCCTTACAATAGTCTCAATAGCAGATTATGCCGCAAAGACTATGGTTGCACAACAAACTTCTTTAAATTCTCTTGCTAAAGTTGCCCTAGATGACAGAATTGCTCTAGATTACCAACTGGCTAGGCAGGAAGGAATCTGGGCAGTTGCCGGCACTTCTTATTGCACATGGAGGACTACATTGGGTATTGTAGAGGCTCATTTACAGGGGATTAACCAACTTGCTTTTTGGCTTAGAATCTCCATCTGGCTTATTCTTTGATCTACTTCATTTTAGTTGGTTTGGCCCATGGGGACCCTGGCTAAGGAGCATACTCCAAAACCTTGGTGTTATTCTCCAGAGAGTCATAATAGTAGTCTCCCTGGTGCACTGTATCCTCTCAAAAGGTTTAAATGTTCGCAGGCAGCCATCTGTAGAACATCATATGGTCTCTCTTCAACTGGAATGACAAAAGCTCAAAGAAATGGGTCACCATAGTCTATAAATGATGTGCAGAGACCAGAAACTCAAAAAATGTTGACTGAGAGTATCACTACAGCCCTAAGTTTTGATCACGCTCTCACCTAGGTGAGAGCCTGACCACAGGGGAAAATTGTTAAGTAATTTTTGGACTGAATTCCTGCACTATGTCCCAACAGACCAGACTAAATCAAAATAGAGTCACTCATGCTAAATGCCACCAAATGAAACTAAAACCCTTAAGAAGACATATCCCTAAAATAGATTTTTCTATTTTAAAATTTCTTTCTGAAAATAGGCAACTCTAGTGAGGCAGGTTAGCCAGTGTAGTTTAGACATAAACAGATGAGTTTCTTACAGACAGGTTTAAATTAAAATAGGGTAAACATTCAGACATCTTTCTTATCTGTAAAGGACCTTTACCCGACCAACCAGGCATATCAGACTTGACCACCATATGGGTTGGAATGGAAAACTAGCAGTGCAGTAAATCACAGAAACAATAGGGAGTTACCCCAAACACAGACATCACGTTCTAAGAAAAGCCCAAATATAGCTAGACAGTAACTTCCATTATTTACAAGGTCCTTGAGACCTTAAAAGGCTGAAAGATGGTTATCAAAACTCGTGACCAGACACTTGCAGCCCACCCTCTTAGGAACTACTCCACATCTTTAAAATTAAAAAATATATATAATACTTCTGACAGTTATTATGGTTTGTCCCACTAGAAATAAGTTAAAGTTTCATTGGCACATACAAATGAAAGTCTTTGTTAAGAAATGTTTGCTCAATATCAAATAAAAATGGTTAGCCTGATGCTAACCATTTTTTCTTATCCTTCTGTTTTCTAGTTCCCATCTAACAAAACCCACTGTTCTGATATTTCCCAGAGGAATATGAGAGCAAATAAGTTGGTTTATCATGGTGACAGAGAGTTACATTGATGTCTAAATTTTTGGTCAACCTCTCAAATGTTAAATTAGGTTTGGCCTAAGGCTGCCTGTGTCCATATGTTAAGTTTGGCCTAAAGATTTCTCTGTACATAGTGAACTGTAACCTAACTGTGTGAATAGTCTGTCACCTACTCTCATAACAAGTAGCTGAGTCTCAGTCAACTATGGGCAGGTGTTCAAATCAGGTTCAAATTAAGGCCACTCCAGCTGTTTCTTTTTTTCTTTTTTATTTTTGAGTTGGAGTCTCACTCTGCTGCCCAGGCTGGAGTGCAGTGGCACACTCACAGCAGCACACTCAGAGCCACCCCAGCCTCGACCTGCTGGGCTCCGGCAATTCTTCCGCCTCAGCCTTCCAAGCAGCCGGAACTACAGGCACATGCTACCACACCCGGCTAGTTTTTTTATTTATTGTAGAGATGAGGTCTTGCAAAGTTGCCCGGGCTGGTCTCGAACCCATGGGCTCAGGCAATCCACTTGCCTCGGCTTTCCAAAGTGCTGGGAATACAGGCTGAGCCACCGAGCCCGGCCTCCAGCTATTTCTTTACCTCACTTCTGTTTTCTTTCTTTCCTTTTCTTCCTTCCTTCCTTCCTTCCATCTTTCCTTCCTTCCTTCTTCTCCCTCTCTCTCGGGTTGAGGTCTCACTCTGTCATGTAGGCTGGAGTGTAGTGGCACAAGCACAACTTACTGCAGCCTTGACCTCTGGGTTCAGGTGATCCTTCCTCCTCAGCCTCCCAAGTAGCTGGGACTACAGACATGTGCCATCACACCCAGCTAATTTTTTGGTTTTTTGTAGAGACAGGGTCTCACTATGTTGCCCAGGCTGGTCTCAAACTCCTGGGCTCAAGCAATCCTCCTGCCTCAACCACCCAAAGTGCTGAGATTATAAGCATGAGCCACCATGGCTAGCCCACACTTCTGTTTTTTATACATCACTTTCCTTCTTCTGTTCATAAATGCTTTCCGACCATGAGGCAACCCTGGAGTCATTCTGAACCTATTCTGGTCCTAAGAGCTGCCTAATTCATAAATCATTCTTTGCTCAATAAAATTCTGTTAAATTCAATTTGTCTAAAGTTTTTGTTGTTGTTAGTTTTAACAGCAAATGCCTACATGTAGGTCCCATGTCTAGAAAGAGGAAGTCTGAATCTCCCAAGTTGAAGACAGCAAAGAATTGACTGGCTGGGCTCGGTGGCTCAGCCTGTAATCCCAGCACTTTGGGAGGCCCAGGTGAGTGGATTACCTGAGCCTGCGGGTTTGAGACCCTCCTGGGCAACTTGGTGAGACCTCATCTCTACGATAAATCAAAAATTAGCCGGGCGTGGTAGTGTGCGCCTGTAGTTCCAGCTACTTGGAAGGCTGAGGCGGAAGGATCGCCGGAGCCCAGCAGGTTGAGGCTGCGGTGGCTGAGAGCGTGCCACTGCACTTCAGTCTGGGCGACAGAGTGAGACTCCAATTCAAAAAAAAAAAAAAAAAATGCAGATGCATAGAATCTGATATTCATTGCTTGGCAATTAACATTGAATACCTTTCATCTCACTAGAATTTTTTTTTAAAACAATTTCTTTATTAGAGTTGTGGGGTACAAGTGAGGATTTACTACTCAAGTTGGTTGTATGCAGGTACAGTTTGGGCTTCTAGCTGGTCCTCTCTCCCCCTGCTAGTAAACCAGGTACCCAGTGTGATGCTATGTGCCCCCTCCCTCCCTTCTCCCTTCCTTCTTCCCCTAACAGTGACCAACTTCTGCAGGTCCCACCCTTGTGTCTGTATGACCAGTTATCAGGACCCACTTATGAGTGAGAACATGCTGTATTCCACTTAGCATGGTTCACCAGAATCTTTGAGCCACTTCTCCTCAGTTTAACTTGTGGTTGGTTATTCCTTTCACTTGCTGATGTTGAGATTGTAAGCTGTCTTGCCTCTCCATCTAGCCCACCACCCTTCTGTGCTTTGTACTCCAAACATAGTACCACACATTCTCTAAGTGGACTATCTGTTCTACAGGGGTAAACAATCCCAGACCCATTCTGTCTTGCTTGCCATCCTGGATTGAGGTGTGGGAAGGATTGATAATGTTTTTTTGTCTCCACTCTGGTTGTTTCCACCCTTTGGCATTACATAGCAATGGAGAAGTACCGGAATGAACTTAGGTACTGGAATCAAACTCTCTAGGGCTTACTTCTGCCAGCTACTAGCCTTAGGTCCTTGGGCAAGTCTCAAGTTTCTTTTTATATACATTGGAGTAATACAAATCTCATTGGGTTATTCTGGCACAACTCTAGAACTGTTCTGATTACTCTCAATACCCCCAGTCCAAGAGAACAGGCAGACTAATTTTTGTAAAATCTTGCATCCAGTCAAACACAGCATACCTATTCTCCGTGTTTTCCTTGGTTTCTATCCAAGACATAAGCCTCTTCATTGATCTATCATATCCCTTACTCTCATTTATATCCTTTCCTGTATTTCACTCCATTGACTCAATTTCCCTCTGCTTCCCTCTTTTATGAATCCGTGTTTTCATTTGCAGGCATCAGGAAACTCAAGTCTAACTGCTTTAAACATTAAGGGGATTTATGACTAAAGTAACTGAACATTCAGCAGTGGCAAGGGACTTGGGGTTGGTTGCAGTTTAGACTTATCAAGAACTCTGCTTCTTTCTGTCTTTCCACTTCACCACTCTCAGTGTCAACTCCATTCTGAAACTGGCTCTCCTAGTGGTTTTATAGGCTGGATGTCAGCAGGAACTGGGCCTACATGCTTCTCCATTATGACCTGAGGGACTGAGAAGGAGTGCCTTCAACCATCAAACAAAATTTCTGACCTTTCATTAGTTGGAACAGCCTGAATCAATCATGGCAACTAGGGGAATGGCATGTGCTAATTTGCTTAACTCTGAACTCAACAGTCCACCCCTGAGCCAATCACAGTGACAAGGGAGTTGGAATTATCATGATTAATTTAGACCAGTGATTCTCAACTGGGAGCAGTACTGCTTCCGTAAGAGTATTTGAAAATGTTGCTATGCCTGGGAGTGCTGCCACATTTAGTGGGAGAAGAGGGCCAAGAACCTCAAAGGTCTTGTCATGCATAGGACAGTCCTGCACAATGAAAAATTGGCCTGCCCAAAATGCCAGTAGTGCTCCTGTGAAATGCCAATAGTGTGTCCTGAGGCTTAGACCATCAGGGCCCGCCCCCGAAGCTGGGGTTCAGCTTTCCCTAAAGTATATGTCATACTGGAGCAGAATGAATAACTGAACAAAAATGACCAGACCACCCAGCTTCTTCCCAATCTTTGTTGGCTGTCTTCTATCTTTACTTAGATCCCTACTCAGGTTATTATCTATCACTTTATCCTCTTGACAATATCATTTACTTCCTGCTGTATCTACTCAGATAAACCCTACTGTGGCAGTGACTTAAGAAAATAAATTTTTAATCTGAGGAATGCAAGCCCCCTTTAAATGATCAGACTCAGAGGCAGTCACATTCCACCTTTCCCACCCCCATCCCGAGCTCAGTAATCATTTCAAAGCTGCTTGCTATGTGGACTCTAGACTATAAATTAATCTAACAATGTCTATCCTTTCAAAGAACCAACTTTTTGTTTCGTTGATTTTTTGTATTATCTTTTTGTCTTCTATGTCCCCAATTTGGGCTTTTATTTTGGTGATCTGGATTCTTCTGCTGAAGTTAGCGTTTTGGTAGTCTTGCTTTTCCAGCTTCCTTAGGTGATTTGTTAGGCTGTTAACTTGTGATCTTTCCATTTTCTTCATGTGTATTCGTAGCGATATGAATTCCCCTCTTAGTACTGATTTCATGGCATCCCAGAGGTTTTGGTAAGATGTTTCTTTATTTGCATTTGTTTCCAGTTATCTTTTAATCTCTGTTTTGATTTCCATGTTGACCCAGGAGTTGCTTAGCATCATGCTGTTTAGTGTTCATGTCTTTGTGGGAACTTTGTTAGTGTTGATATTTATTTTTATTCCACTGTGGTCTGAGAAGGTGCTCGGCAGGATTTCAATCTTATGAAATTTGTTTATGCTTGATTTATGGCCGAGGATGTGGTCGATCTTAGAGGACATTCCATGTGGTGATGAGTAGAATGTATATTCTGTGGTTGTTGGTTGGAGTGTTCTGTAGGTACCAATTAAACTAACAATGTCATATGCTGGACATCATGCGCATACCTTATAGTTCAACAACATATAGCCAATCACTAATCAATGTTATTTCTGTAACTAACAAGGATTTCTGGTAAACAGCTTTTGTAATCACATTCTCTTCTGATTGGTCCTTATTTCTGTAAAACCTCCAACCTTTCCTTCCTTTGTTTTCTGGAGTGCTTCCCAGTGCTTACCATGCCACTGTCCTCAACCTTAGCCTAAATAAACTCTGTCTATATTAATTGTGCCTCAGTTTCTTTTTTTAGGTCAACATATCTGGCATAGTTGGCAGGATTCAGAGTGATCCCCCAACCACCAAGCATTCTCTCTCGGACTTGACACTCAGTATCTGCAGGAACCTATTGTGTTCTTCTGACTTCAGAGGATTCACTGGGTGCAAAGAGCAAGACCTGAATCCAGAAGTCCCTTTCTTTTCAGGTGAGGTCTAGACTTTATTTGGGCTGTTTTATTTCAAACCCTTTATTTCCTTTAGGAGCAAGAGCAACCCTATGATAACCCTATCATAACTCTTCATCAGGTGAAGAATTCTTCAGAGATCTTCTGCTTTTCCCACCTTTGCTTCACAGCAAGAAGGTTCAGGAAACCTGGCAGTGGTGGTTTCATTATTTTTGGCCTAAAATTACATAGCATGTTTTTGAAATTGTGGCTGCTTCCTATAGTTTGTAATTCAGACTTAAAATTTTTTTTGCAACAAATTCCTGTCAATTTTAAACCACAAGGTGCATGAAGACAAGTTCTCTTGCTCTGAATTTAAGAGATTTGATAATATATTTTTAAAGAGCGCTCTCTTTTAACCACCCCCTCACCCAAACTCTTTAACTGCTCAAACTACCTGCTGGATTGCAAGAAACAAAAGACATTCCACTCTTTCCCTGGACTTTCTCAGTCCCTTGGAGACGTAAATCACTCTTAGCCTAAAATCATGAGATCTAAAAATTTGGAAAAAAGACCTTTGTTTCTTATAAAGGGTTGTAGACTACAGGCTGGCTACCCTGAAGGCTAGGAAGTGTAGCAACTGGCAGAAACTGAAAGCAGGCACTTTGAAGGAGGAAAGGTGAGATAAGAATTTATGTTGAATGGGTTAGCAAAGTATACAGATTCAACTAATTGATGCACTAATGAAGGATAATTTATGAATTAATGAAGGATAAAAAGCAGGGTGACACTGCTCTTCCCTCTGCCTGCCTGATGGCAGGACAGGTTATAGGAGGAGCTATGAATACTCATGGGGGTGGAGTGCATGCATGCATAGTAAGCAAACATGCCATGTTCACTTCGGGGTGGTGACTTAACATTTAAATTAAGTAAAATTAGGCTCTACACATCAAAAGGTGAAATGCAGGACACAGAGACACCTTGGGTACAGTCTCTATTACCTGGCCAGAACTAGTTTATGGTTGGTGGTCTCTTATTAAGAAGGAATGTTGGTCAGCTGCTGTGTCAAAACCACAAAAAGGAAGAGCGGTCTGGTGGTGCGGCACCAGGCAGTTGGTTGAAATCAACAGTGGAGCAAGTCTTTTGAAAGGGCTGGTTTCTGTTTCACTCTTAGGAAAGAACGTCTGATGGTAGTTAGCAAGGGGGTGGGGGGTTTATGATGAGGTGTGCTCAAACTTCAGTCCCATCTGGCCAGGAACTCAGTTTTTAAGGTTTCTCTGGTGTCCCTTGGCCAAAAGGGAGTCCGTTCAGTTTGTTGAGGGGCTTATTTTTATTTCTCATTACTATGTCTCTGAAATGTTAACATCTGGCCGGGCTCGGTGGCTCAGCCTGTAATCCCAGCATTTTGGGAGGCTGAGGTGAGTGGATTGCTTGAGCCCGTGGGTTCGAGACCCACCTGGGCAACTTGGCGAGACCTCATCTCTACAATAAATCAAAAAATTAGCCGGGTGTGGTAGCGCGCACCGTAGTTCCAGCTACTTGGAAGGCTGAGGCGGAAGGATCACCGGAGCCCAGCAGGTCGAGGCTGTGGTGGCCGGGAGCAGCCACTGAACTCCAGTCTGGGTGACAGAGTGAGACTCCAACTCAAAAAAAAAAAAAAAAAAAAAATGTTAACATCCAGAGAATTAGCTAAGTAGTATTCCAGCTGAGATCAGATTTGAAACAGTTCTTTAGACTCACCAGGAAGTATGTTTCTTTGGTAAATACCTTTAGCTCAGGAGGGATAAATTTATAATAAATTAACTTGAATTATTTGTTTTAAATTATTTGTATGACTCTTGACCTTTTAAGGTACCCACCTGCAGTCCTTTCTATTAAAGGAAACCAAAACATTCCTCTCTCAAATACTGACGCTTGATGAACCAATGAAGGATAAAAAGCAGGGCGACACTGCTCTTTCCTCTGTCTGCCTGATGGCAGGACAGCAGTTTATGAAGATTTTTTTCTGCTCTCCTCTCTGCCTTTTCCCACCTAAAGATAGGCCCCTTTACAATGCTTGTTTATCAGCTCAGAGACAGTGTTGCCAGAGGACATAGGAACAGAATTTACTCTTGCCATTAACGTACCTTCCCATGTTTTCCCATCTTTTGACACTATCTGCTTTATCTACTGTTTCTTTCAATTGTCCACCTGGCTTTTGTGCATAGATGGTAAGCAGACTTTAGAAAATATGGCCTGACAAATGTTGCTAGCCACTTGAGGCTAGCAAAACTTCTTGAAGCTGTCTTTGAGAGAGGTCTATTTCCTGAAAGGGCTGAAATTTTTGCTCCTTCTTGGAGACTTTGGTTAAAGCCACAAAGAGACTCCTGGTTATAGTCTCATGCAAGTCTATTTGTGTTTATTTTGAGTCATTTGAGCAGGGTTATCTTTGATTTAAAATTTTGGTTTATATTTAGAATATATAAGGGGGAACCCCCCAAAACTGGAATTTATTTATTAAAAATTGTGTATTTATTCTTACATGTTTAAACTTCAGTCACTTTCAAAGTATTTTCTGTTTGATGCAATACACCTATTGAGCTTCCTTTTCCACTACTCAAAACAGTTTTTGAATTTGTCAATTTTGATGCCTTTTAATGCTCCTGCAGTTTTTTGTGTCACCTCTTTCACATTGGCAATTTGTTTCCCTTTGAGGACTTTTTTGTCTTGGAAAACAAAAAATGCCGATTGGGTTGAGATCAGGTGAATAGGGAGGGTGGGGTGTAGGGGTTATGTTGTTTTTTGTCAAAAACTGCTGAACATTCAGCTTGGTGTGGGTAGATACATTGTCATGGTGGAAGAAACAGTCACCTGTTTGCCACAGTCAGGATGTTTCTTACACAAATCATGGCGAAGATCTCACAGAGTTTTAGAGAACAAGGAAGCAAGTTTGCATTTCTAAACACAGAGAAAATTTAAGCCTTTTCCAAAAGGCCAATTAAGTTTTATATTTTCCTTGGCAACCTTCTCAAAATTTCCAGATAAAAACTTTGGTTGATTGTTTGATCTGGAGGAACAAATTCCAACTGTAATACAAGAGACCCACCCTCCAAAAGATAATTTTGGGGGTTTTTCTTGGGGGTCCCCCTTATAATAGGAACTTTTTGTTGTTTTACTTGTTTAGCTTTTTCTCTTAGACTAAATGAAGCCATCAGAAGGAAAGAGTTTATTAAAACATTTCAGCTGGCCAGGCTCGGTGGCTCAGCCTGTGATCCTAGCGCTTTGGGAGGGCGAGGTGAGTGGATTGCCTGAGCCCGTGGGTTCGAGACCTGCCTGGGCAACTTGGCGAGACCTCATCTCTACAATAAATCAAAAATTAGCCGGGTGTGGTAGCGCGCGCCTGTAGTTCCAGCTACTTGGAAGGCTGAGGCGGAAGGATCGCCGGAGCCCAGCAAGTTGAGGCTGCAGTGGCCAGGAGTGGTCACTGCACTCCAGTCTGGGTAACAGAGTGAGACTCCAACTCAAAACAAACAAAAAAACAAAAAACAAAACAAAAAACATTTCAGCTGAGCACAATAGCTCACCCCTATAATCCCAGCAATTTGGGAGGCAGAGGCAAGAGGATTGCCTGAGCCCAGGGGTTCAGGACCAGCCTGGGCAACTTGGTGAGACATCGTCTCTACAATAAACCAAAAAATTAGCTGGGTGTGGTGGTGTGTGCCTGTAGTTCTAGCTACTTGGAAAGCTGAGGCGAAAGGATTGCCTGAGTTTAGCAGGTCGATGCTGTGGTGGCCGTGAGGCCTTGGTGACAGAGTGAGACTTTGACTCAAAAACAAGAACTGAAATACCCAGGAAAACTTAGAGAACTATATTTGCTGTGAACCCCCTCTTAACTCACTGTATTCTATAACCCCCCTCTTAGCTCACATTTGATATGTTATATAAATTCTTAGCTCACGTTTGATATGTTATATAAATTCTTAGCTCAC
>CAUYQG010101818.1:0-16671 GCA_963574415.1 Tarsius wallacei
CCGCTCCCGGCCACCACAGCCTCAACCTGCTGGGCTCCGGCGATCCTTCCACCTCAGCCTTCCAAGTAGCTGGAACTACAGGCGTGCGCTACCACACCCGGCTAATTTTTTGATTTATTGTAGAGATGAGGTCTCGCCAAGTTGCCCGGGTAGGTCTCGAACCCACGGGCTCAAGCAATCCGCTCACCTTGGCCTCCCAAAGCGCGGGATTACAGGCTGAGTCACCGAGCCTGGCAAAACTTTATTTTAAAAGCGTTAAGATATTTAGATTCTTAAAACAAGTAAACAAACCAACCAAAAGAAGTAAGCAAAATCAGCAAAACAAATATGGCTACAAATCCAGCAGACATAGATTTGGTCATATTTCTTATGAGTAGCCAGCCAGCTTCTTTGAGTTTAACCAAAAAAAGGTAGTAACATTTTCCTCAAATGAAGAATTTTTTTATTGCTTTAAAATTCTTCAAACCTTGCCTCAGTATATTTGCTTCTTTCTTTTCCTTTATTACTCATGTTAAGAAAAAAAAGCTACCCTATAAAAGCAATCCTTTTGCAAAATAAGTTATAATCTGACCTAGAGTTTCCCCTGAACCACAGATAATACAGCATGTTAATACAAACTCAAAGAAAATGAATAAAATAAGATGTCCTACCTAAAATAACCTTTACCATCATCTTCTTTTATTTCTAAAGATACAGAGAAGGTAAAGATGTCACTGTCAGGAGTCTGGAGTGCAGCAGTGGCTGAAAGTGGGGTCTGCTTGGCAGAACGGCGGAAGGCAGTGGCAAAACTATAAAGTATCCGGCTTACCTACAACCAGACATGTTAGGAAATAGGTTGTTATCATAAAATAAAAAATACTTTTATTAAGGCTGGAAGGTTACCTACTTTGGGGGAAATAATTATCCTTCCCTCACTTGTTCATTTTGGCAAATTTTCTAATTTGTTAGAAATATAAAGTAGCACTAAAACTGGCCAGAAAAAGGATTTTAAAAATAAATGGGGCCAGACTCAGTGGCTCAGCCTGTAATCCTAACACTTTGGGAGGCCGAGGCGAGTGGATTACCTGAGCCCACAGGTTCGAGACCAGCCCAGGCAACTTGGAGAGATCTCATCTCTACAATAAATAAAAGATTAGCCGGGTGTAGTAGCGTGCACCTGTAGTTCTGGCTACTTGGAAGGCTAAGGCAGAAGGATTGCCGGGGCCCAGCAGGTTGATGCTGGAGTGGCTGTGAACATGCCACTGCACTCCAGCCTGGGTAACGAAGTGAGACTCTAACTAAAAAAAAAAATAATTATAAATAAATAAATAAATGGGCCAGGCATGGTGGCTCATACCTTTAATCCCAGCACTTTGGGAGGACAAGGAGGGAAGATCGCCTGAGCCCAGAAGTTCAAGACCAGCCTGGGCAACAAGCAAGACCTCATTCTCTGCAAAAAATAAAAAAATAAAAAAAAATTAGCCAGGCATGCTGGTATGCACCTGTAGTCCCAGCTACTCAGAAAGCTGAAACAGGAGGTTCACCTGAGCCTAAGAGGTCAAGGCTATGATGAGCCATGATCATGCCATGACACTCAGTCTGGGCAACACACTGAGATCCTGACTAAAAAAATAAAATAAAATAAAAATAAATACATAATAATTTTTAAAAATAAATGTTTTTAAGTACTAGAAATCCAACTGAAGAATTATTTCTTAAATTGTTAGAAATTATCCGAAGATATTATAATAAAACAGTTCTAACAAGTTTGGATTTTTAAAAATGGTTTGAAAATGTGTTATTGTTGAAACCAGAATGCCTATCTAACATAATGACAAATTAGCCAACCAGTCCCTTTGGCCCATTAGGCTGGAATCACTAAAGCACTAGAAGAGAATTTCACCTGGCTTATGAGTTACCATAATAAATACTGTAATCATTTCAACCTAGTAAGGGCACTGGTTAAGTTTCATATGCAGACAGTTTTCTCTTGAGGACTTACAGCTTCTTGTATCTCACACCGGAACACATGTATTCTGAAGAGCTCTGCATTGTAATGGCTTTCAGTGAAAGCAAAACAGTCACTTTCAGGAGTTCCATCATGTCCTCTTACACAGAAGAGGATTTTGTAGATAGGGTAGTTTGCTATTTCAGTGTTTGTCTGAGGATCTAAGAGTCTGTTCAGAAAAAACATATAAAAATATTGAAGAAATTATGAACAATTTGTACTACATTCATATTAGGATTTGAGACTCATCTTTCTAGCAAGACCATATAGGTCACTCTAGTATGTGAATCATATTAAACTTAAATTTTAATAAATGAGTCACATGTGAATTCCTGAGGTTACTGGTTACATAATTCTATGGTACTAAAAACCATGTAGTCCCATTTTATAGGGAGGCAAAAATAAAGGTACAAACAATATCAACAAGAACATGCTTCTTATACGGTCTGTAGTTAATAATGACAAGATTTACGTGTAAATTAGACTACCAAAATACATTATTAAAGCTGTACTTCTGATTACCTCCTAAAAACATCTAATCTACTTCTTACAAATAAATAAATAAATAAATAAAACCTAATGCTCCTTCTCAGAGTAAAACATGTTTTTTTGATTCATGGTAAATAAGGAGACAGATTACATAAAATATAACTCCCTAAAAGAAAAGCACTAATAAAATCAAACGAATTCCCTTCAGTAAAAGTCAAAGAGATAACATTCAATAAAAATCTACTCATTCAACAAAACAAATATTTATATAACACCTACAATATTCCAGACACTGATCAGGGCACTAAGGATACAACTATTAAAGTCCTAAAAACAAATTATGCAATTCCAACACTACATGGGCAGAACAATTAATGGGGAAAGCCCAGAAGGCCTCGTGCATAACAGAAATACCTAGGAAGAGAAACTAACCCAAGTTCGAAAGCACTTTTCCAGAAACTCTAAAAATGTGGGGCAAGAGAGAATAGTTTTCCAACTTCTTTTATAGAATTAAAATATACGTATTAGATCAGGCTGGGCACAGTGGCTCATATCTGTAATCCCAGCACTTTGGAAGGCCAAGGTGAGAGGACTGCTTGAGGTCAGGAATTCAAGACCAGCCTGGGCAACATAGCGACATCTCATCTCTATAAAAAGTCAGGAAATTATCCAGGCATGGTGGTATGAGCCTATAGTCCCTTGGGAGGCTGAGGCAGAAGGACTGCCTGAGCCTAGGAGGTAAAGGCTGCGGTGAGCAATGATCTTGCCACTGCACTTGATTCAAAAAAACAAAAACAAAATATATTAAAACAATGTATAAATTCATTGGGAGTAATGAGTACTGACTAAGAAACATATAGAAATGAGTGCTAAGCATATTTCATTAAAAGTTTACAATTAGCCGGGATCGGTGGCTCAGCCTGTAATCCCAGCGCTTTGGGAGGCCGAGGTGAGTGGATTGCCTGGGCCCGTGGGTTCGAGACCCACCTGGGCAACTTGGCGAGACCTCATCTCTACAATAAATCAAAAATTAGCCGAGCGTGGTAGCGCGTGCCTGTAGTTCCAGCTACTTGGAAGGCTGAGGTGGAAGGATTGCCAGAGCCCAGCAGGTCGAGGCTCCGGTGGCCAGGAGAAGCCACTGCACTCCAGTCTGGGTGACAGAGTGAGACTCCAACTCAAAAAAAAAAAAAAAAAAAAGTTTACAATTAATACAAAAAAAATTGCAAGTCTGTGAAATACTTCTTTAAATACTTAAAGAGAAAAATTATATGTGCATATTAACTATTTCACTTACTATTATCACAGAGCTACTACTCTGTTACCATAAAAGTCCAAAATGCTTCTGGGGGAACAGATACTCTATATACTGCCAATAAAAATAAACTAGATCACCAGGCACAGTGGTTCACGCCTATAATCCCAGCATTTTAGGAGGCAGAGGCAAGAGGATTGCTTGAGCCCAGAGGTACGAGACCAGCCTGGGCAACTTGGCAAGTATTCATCTCTACAATAAATAAAAAAATTAGGCCTGGCTCGGTGGCTCAGCCTGTAATCCCAGCACTTTGGGAGGACGAGGCGAGTGGATTGCCTGAGCCCGCGGGTTCAAGACCAGCCCGGGCAACTTGGCGAGACCTGGTATCTACAATAAAATAAAAATTAGCCGGGCATGGTAGTACACGCCTGTAGTTCCGGTTACTTGGAAGGCTGAGGCAGAAGGATCGCCAGAGCCCAATGGATCGACGCTGGGGTGGCCATGAGCATACCACTGTACTCCAGCCTAGGCAACTGAGTGAGACTCTGACTCAAAATAAATAAATAAAATAAATAAATAAACTAGATAAGTACTTCCAGATGGTTAGTTGGCAATGTATCAGAAGCAAATAAGAATAGGCATACTCAGTAAGTCTACTTCCAGGAATTTAAGGAAATTTTTCCAAGTCTACAATGATTAAGCTCAAAGATACCTATTTAGAAAGCATTTATGTTCCCACATAATAATAAAAAGTAGCTATTATTATTGGCACTTTTCTCTTTAAAAGAAAAAAAAAATCTGAAAATGTCTAACATAAGAGATGAGATATTTATTTATAACATATTCCTATAACATTATAAAATTTTTAATCATATTTATTGATATGAAGAGGATTATGATATAAAACTAAGAAAGTACATTATAGGATGGCATGTATAATTACTGCTATTAAAAAATGTTTACTCCAAAGTTGTATACTTGTATGTGCATATATATGTAGGTATACATACACATGCACAAACATATACATACACAAATAGGATCTTAAAAAACAAAGATGGCTGGGCGCAGTGGCTCAAGCCAGTGATCCCAGCACTTTGGGAGGCCAAGGCGAGAGGACTGCCTAAGCCAAGAGGTTCGTAACCAGCCTGGGCAACTTGGTGAGAACTCTTCTCTACAATAAATCAAAAAAATTAGCTGGGGCGTGGTGGTGCATGCCTGTAGTTCCAGCTACTTGGAAGGCTGAGGCAGAAGGATCGCCTGAGCTCAACAGGTGGAGGCTGCAGTGGCCGTGAGCATGCCACTGCACTCCAGCCTGAGTGACAGAGTGAGACACCAACTCAGAAAACAAACAAACAAAAACCAAGATGTTAACTGTACTTATTAATGAGAGTAGAATTAAGGGTACTTTTTAAACTTTTTGCTAGCTTGTGTCCCGATTTTCAAAAAATGTCATTTTGGTAATAGAAAAGTTATTTTGTTTTAGCTGCACTCATCTGATTATTTAGCAATTCTGTATTTAGCTAACTGATATATACACCTGACTGGCTATCTGTAATTGTTACTTGTTCTTGTTAGTATAAACAATAGAAAGGTCTCCATTTCTAGTGACTTCTGTGTGCCTCAGTTTTCTCATCTTAAAAATTAAGGGACTGCACTGACATGGATAATTTTTGTAATTTCAAAAACCAGCATGAAACTCCATTCTGAAGTAAGTATAAAACTGGTATTTTCACTAAGGAAGCATGGAAAATATAAGTTGATTTTTTAGGCAGACTCTCAGGTCAATATGTTTCATTTATTTCCAAGACATCAAATTTCTAATGTGCTACCCAGAATTGGGGTGGGGAAAGTAGAACAAACTGTCACACAGGAAAAACCATGTATGAGGGATACAATCCTTGGAAGATATAACATGAGTGCCAGATAAATTAAACATTACATGAATAAAATAACTATTCTAAATGAGCTTTTAAATTGTCCTTTTCTTCCTTTCAGGCTATATCTTTTATTCACTATAGCTTCTTTCTCAAACAAGAGGTCAGAGATCTGATGAAAATTTACAAAGATTTTTCTTTTTTTTTAATTGGAGTCTCACTCTGTCATCCAGACTGGAGTGCAGTGGCATGCTCCCAGCCACCGCAGCCTCGACCTGCTGGGCTCTGGCAATCCTTCCGCCTTAGCCTTCCAAGTAGCTGGAACTACAGGCATGCACTACCATGCCCGGCTAATGAAAATTTACAAGGATTTTAAGAAACTAGTCTCACCTCACAATTCCTTCAGATACGTTCGGCACTGAGAGTGTTACATCTAGTGATATCTGACACTGGCTTCTTAAGATGGACATCATCCTTAATGCTTCCACTTCACTCCTGGGAGCATTTACTGAGGCACAGCCTAAATAAGTTAGTTTACTGAAAACTATGCTGTCCTCATCAGCCACTGGTGTAAAAGGACTTGACACTTCAGAATCTGAAAGAAACAAAGAATAAGGAGGTGATTATTTTTACTTTGATATTTTGTCAATATGATTAGCAAGGAACAATCCACAAGTAACACCTAAGTTCTAAAATTAAGTACTAATGAGATAATATGCCACACCCTAGAAGATATGCCCATGAAAGCCCAGAAATCTCACACTAGAACTGTCAGAAACACCAAGATTTTCAGGTACGGGTTTGAGCATCCCAAATTAGAAAATGTGAAACACGAATGCTCCAAATTTCAAAACTTTTTGAGCACTCACATAGCACTCAAAAGATATGCTCACTGGAGCATTTCAGATTTCAAATTTTTTATTTTTATTTTTACTGAGTAGGAGTCTCACTCTGTCACTCAGGCTGGAGTACAGTGGCATGTTCATGGCCACCATGGTCTTGACTTGCTGGGCTCAGAAGATCCTTCTACCTCAGCCTCCCAAGTAGCTGGAACTAAAGGCGTGTGACACCACACCTGGCTAATTTTTAAAATTTTTTGTAGAGATGAGGTCTCACCAAGTTGCCCAGGCTGGTCTCGAATCCTTGAACTCAGGCAATCCTCTAATCTCTGCCTCTCAAAGTGCTAGAATTACAGGTATGAGCCACCATGCCAGGCGGATTTCAAATTTTTTAATTTGAGATGTTCAACTGGTAAATTTAATGCAAGTATTCCAAATGCCTTCTCCCTCCCCAAATCAAAGTCTGAAACATTTCTGGTCCCAGACATTTTTCACAGGGGATACTCAACCTATATTGCTATAAGGGGTCAATCCAATCAGATTGAGATCCGATTCCCTTTCTGCTTTTTCTATTTTGTTTCGACTTTATAATTTACATTTATGTCAAATATACATTTAGTATTTTTCCACTCTGAAAAATCCCGTCTCTGATTTGTCTTCTTTCTGATCTGTAGTGTTATAAATATTTCTCTTATTCATCATCTTAGCCACTTTATTATGTTCTTTCAATCCCCTTGTTTTCCCTTTCCCAATAACATTTATAGTTTAAATGACCACCTTTCCAAATGAGGCTTTAAATTGTCCTTTTCCTCCTTTACTACTATGTCTTTCTGTCTCTTACTCCACTCTCCCTTTTTCAACTTGGAAACTACTCCCACAGAGCAATATAGGCCTGAAGCAAACATTTATTCACCCAGAATTATCCCTTCATTTCTCCAATTTTGTACTTAAATTCCTTCTTTCCTAGAAAAATCATTAAGCATTCTGAAACTAAAAGACTCCCTCGGTGTCATTTAACTACAGTTTATTTGCTACAAAGGAAATATGATTAAAGGGAAATCAGAATAGTACATATATTTCCTTTTCTCACTCAGATCTAGAATTTAGAGATTTTAGAGAATATAGATCATACTTTTTGCTTGCTTTAAATAAAACCTAGTACAGGGTAGACACTCAAATATTAAAAACAATAACCTTCAGCTACTCAAACAATGCAGTAATCCTAACCTCCTTGTCCAGGTGTAACTGGCAGGCTCATCTCTGGTTTTTGGAGCCCTACTAATGGCACAGGGTTAATGGTGGATGAAGCTGAGAGTTGATTAGAAAGAGGCCCATCTCCTTCGCCATCCATTTGTGACTTCTTCACAAGCTCCTTGTCCCCTGGCTGGTCATCCACTGGAGGATCCATCAGTACATCTGCCAGCTCTTTTTGTAGCTGCTGTTCACTTCCGTTACCTACAATCTAAATGTCACAGATACATGCAATCAACAAAGTGAGAAAGAGAAGCCAGTATTACATTAAAATGGGTTCATATTCTGAAGAAAATCATTGGCATTTCTTTTTATACAAAGATATCTTCTAAATGTTTTTTAAAAAAATAGAAGAAATCAAGATCTGCTGCAAAAAAGGGCTGCAAATGCTCTCAATTCACAGCTTCTCATGAAAAATGCATAGTGAGTGTGAGACTAATACCCAGAAATACGTGATACCAATGTTAAAGTTTTCTATGATATTCTAAACTAACAATAATTAAAGTATTTGGATTTTTATTTGTCTGATGAGAAATAATGTTTTTGAGAGGAATATCTTCAGTGGCTTCTTTAACCCTTAAGAAAAAAGGAAAATTGTGCCTGCTTCCAAAAGTTATTAACAGAAACATACCTATTAGGCAATAAATTTTCACATGTCTTACCATTTTTGCTATAAATAAGTCTCCTGTATTCCTCAGGGAGACTCCTCTGATATGAACACGTTCTCAAAGTTCTGAGACACTTGAATAATGCTGAGACGAATGTATAAAAACAGTCCAGAGAATAAAAGCACTCTTTTTCAAATATGTCAAGTATTTTTTTGCAGTCATGATGGTTTATTATCAATCGCTCAACAAGGAAGTACACAAGTGCAAAATCAAGTGGAGACTACCCAATGTTAAGGAAAACCACAAGTGATTATCAAAATAGTATTGTCACTAACGGCTTTTTCAAGAAATACTAGAAAAATTAACAAAATAATTTAGTTAGAAAAAGGAAGTCATGAGAAGAAAGAGAGGCTGACTTAGAAGACTTTCTGAAGATTAAAAGCTGACAGAAAGTAAAAATGGGTAGGGCTTTGAGATTATTCAAGAGAATGAGGTCTACCCAGTAAACTGACACAGACGATAGGAAGCAAAATTCCAGGGGTACCTCTGAGCTACCAAGAAACCTAGCTCAAACATTTTTTTAAATTGTTTTAAGCTTTTGTGATTTTATAAACTTCAAGTATCTTAGGCTACAAATTATGATTGAGAAAAAGTCTGAAGTCTTTTATGCTGACATTTTCCCAAGAAAGTTCTAACATTTCAACTATTTTCTCACAAATAAAGGTTTCTTGGCTTCGATGACAACTCTTGTTTCTGTGAACCTCATTTTATGTTTGTAATTATTGCTAATGGAACTATAAATGGGTTAAGTAATTTTAACTCTTTGTTAAGCCTAATGCAATCAAATTTCTCTTTTCAAAACTTTTGCTTTAAAAAACTGTTTTTGTTTTAGAGTCAGGGTCTCGCTCTGTTGCCCAGGATGGAGTAAAACGGTGTAATCACAGCTCATGTAAACTCGAACTCTTGGCTTCAAGTAATCTTCCCACCTAGGCCTCCCAAAGCTGGGATTACAAGTGTGAGCCACCACGCTCTGCCTTCTTTCTTTCTTTTCTTTTTAATTAAGAGAATCACACTTGCTAGAGTCGCCCAGGATGGACTTGAACTCCTGGGCTCAAGCGGTCCTCTCACCTCAGCCTCTTGAGTAGCCAGGACTATAGGAAATAACACTGCATCCAGCTTAAAAAGTCAAAAGGTGGTTCATGCCTGTAATCCCAACACTTTGGGAGGCAGAGGCAAGATGACTGCCTAAGCTCAGGGGTTCAAGACCAGCCTGAGCAACATAGCAAGGCCTCATCTCTATAATAAATCAAAAAATCAGCTGGGCATGATGGTGGCGCATGCCTGTGGTTCCAGCTACTTGGAAGGCTGTGGCAGGTCGAGGCTGTGGTGGCTGTAAGCATGCCACTGCACTCCAGCCTGGGTGACAGAGTGAGACGCTGACTCAAAAAAAAAAAAAAGTTTTTAAAGCACCTAAAAATCAATTAGAGTTTAGTTTCAATTAACCTTTTATTTTTTCAAAACTAGAGAATACTGTATCATCTGTAGTAAGCAAAAGATAGTCCAAATGAACCTAAACTTTCCAAGGGTAAGGAACTTCCTGAAAACAGATGGAGAAAAGATATTAGATTCCATGTTGAAGCAATTAGTAATTACAATTGGGAAGACAGACACATTTTACATTCTGTAAAGTACTATTTTGTGGTTTGGCATATGAGTAAATCCTAATCTTCTGTTAAACAGGCTACCCACACTGTAACATAGCCACCAATCACAGAAATATAACTAACCCTGAAAGAATCGATGATTCCCAGGATGGAGTATAACGGCGCAATCACAGCTCATGTAATGAGCTTTTGCCTTTTGTGTTTATACATGCTTATCTTGCATTCTTCTCTAGTTTATAAATTTTACAAACATAAGAACTGTCTTCAATATCCTTAACTCTTCATTAAAGACTAAGAAAAAGTAATGTACACACACAAAACTGTTGACTGTTAAGAGCGGTTTAAAACGACAACAAATGCCTTGGATAATTAGGTCAAATAAAGTATTCAACAATTATCATATTAGATCATTTGTGAACCTTCAATCCAATTCCAAAATTACTACCTGTGACATTATAATACACATATTTTAATCAATTACATTTTTTTAAAAAACACAGTCAACTAGTTTTGCCTAGGCCAAGCTGGGAAACGTTCAGCAATGCCTTTCAAAGTTCTCAAATGTTGACATGCATTAGAAACATCTGGAGAGCTTGATGAAAACACTGTCAAGTCCTACCTGAGTTTCCAATTAAGTCTGGAGTGGGGCTTGATAATATGCATATTTAAAAAATTTCATGGGAGATAGTGATGCTGCTAGTCTGGGGACTGTATTCTGAGAAACTATTTTTGATTAATGATTTCTGATCACGACTATGCAACAGAATTATCAGCATTACTAGGAAGCTTGTTAAAATTCAAATACCTGCTCTTTCCTCTGCCCCTCACCTCCTACCCTAACAATTAAGTCAGTCACAGAGAATAAAAAGCTTGGACATATGTATTTTAAAGAACCTCCACAGGTGATTCTGATATACAACAAGGATTCAGAAACAGGTCAAAATGCCAACATAGTATTTATCAGAGACTCCATACAGGTATCAAAATGATATGAGACTTTTTGAAAATGCAAATCCCTTGACTCCACCTAGGAGAAACCTCTGTGCATGTGCCTAAGAATACATTTTAAACAAACATCCTATGCAATGCTCCTATGCAATAAAGTTTGAGAATCACTGAGCTAAGAACTTATTTCACTTGTCTTCTAATATGAATGGCTCATCATGATAAAAGGACTGACTGCAAACAACATTTACTTTTGGCATTTGCCTACCTCCACTAGAGAGGCTGGGAAAGTATTTAAGTTTTCAGCCTCCCTTACAGCTACAATTACTATATAACATAGTTTTAGTCTTTGAGATGTAAACAGAAGTTGGCTAGGGAGGCTTCTGGAAGACTGTTGCTTTTCCTGATAAAAGAAAAAAGCATAACTAGTTCCATCCCTTTCCCCTCCTCTTCTTGCCTTGAAATATGAATATGGAAGCATGGTGGATGTCCTGTGACAATGAGGTAACACAGGACAAAAAAATCAACAGGCCAAACTGGGAATGGTGGCTCAATGCCTATAATCCTAGCGCTTTGGGAGACCCAAGCAGAAGGACTGCTTGAGGCCAGGAGTTTAGGACAGTCTGGGCAACACGGCAAAACCTCTTTTCTTTCAAAGAAAAAAAGTCAATATGCCAAAAATGAGCAGATAAAAGAAACTGGATCCTTAGTGATATAGATCAGAAGAAATCTTTTCTGTAAAGGGCCAAATATAATAAACATTTTAAGTCAAATATAATAAACATTTTAGACTTTTCAGGCAATATACATGGTCTCTATTACAAATATCAAACTATAACTTTGTAGCATGAAAGCAGCCATAAACATCTGCTGAGTGCAATGGCTCACGCCTGTAATCCCAGCACTTTGGGAGGCTGAGGAAGAAAGTCTGCTTGAGCCCAGGAGTTCGAGACCAGCCTGGGCAACATAGTGAGACTTCATCTCTACAAAAAATAGAATTAGCTGGATGTGGAATGTGGACCTGTAGTTCAAGCTTCTCAGGAGGCTGAGATGAGAGCATCATTTGAGGCCAGGACTGTGCCATCATACTCCAGCCTAGACAACAAAGTGAGACCGTGTCTCAAAAAATACATAAATAAATAAACTAGTGTGGCTATGTTCCAAATAAACTTTATCTACAAAAACAGGTGGCAAGCCAAATTAGGCCAGCAGGCTAAAGACAGTTGACTGCTGGAATAGATGAACAGTTTAAACAAACTAGCAGGGCCAGGAATAGTAGCTCATGCCTGTAATCCCAGCACTTGGGAGGCTGAGGAGAGAAGATTGCTTGAGGTCAGGAGTTCAAGACAAGCTTAGACAACATAGCAAGACCCGGACTCTTCAAAAAAAAAATAAAAAACACTAGCTGGGCAAGGTGATGCATGCCTGTAGTCCCAACTACTCAGGAGCCTAAGATGGAAGGATTGCTTGAGCCTAGGAGGGAGGTTGAGGCTGCAGTGAGCTGTGATCACGCCACTGCTTAAGTCTGGGTGACAGAGTGAGACTTCTGACTCAATAAATAAATACTATCAAATGCTTGTCTCCAGACTTTTTGTTATAGCAGAAAAATAAATCCACTACCAGTAAGACATTCTCTTTCTTGCTGCCATCAGCATGTGTAACAGATAACTCATTCACTTCTAAAATAAATGAAGTCTCAGGTAAAGTAATCAAGGCACTGAGGTATTGGTAAAAGGGCAGATACACAGATTAATGGAACAGATTAGAATCCATAAATAGATGTACACATATATAGCCAAACTAATTTTCAGCAAAGTACTCAAAGCAATTCAATGGAGGTAACAAAAAAGATGGTTGCCAGGCATGAGGGCTCATATCTGTAATGTCAGCACTGAGGTGAGAGGATCACTTGAGCCCGGGAGTTCAAGACCCGCCAGGGCAACATAGTAAGATCTTGTCTCTCCAAAAATCAAAAGAATTAGCCAGGCAGAGCGGTGCTTGCCTGTGGTTCTAGCTACTCAGGAGGCTGTGGTGGGAGGTTCATCTGAGACCAGGAGTTCACGGCTGCAGTGAGTCATGATTGTGCTACTGCATCCCAGTATAGGTGACAGAATGGGATCCTGACTCAAAAAACAAAACAAATGGATCCATATGTAAGAACACAAATGTCAATCAATACTTTATATCATATACAAAATTTAACTCAAAATGGATTATGGATCTAAATGTTCCCTAAAACTTTAAAACTTACAGAAAAAAATATTTGTCATCTTGAAACACCGAGACTTCTTGGGACACAAAAAGTATGACCCACAAAAGAAAAACTTGAGAAAACTGACTTTAGAAAAATTTAAAACTTCTACTCAAAAGAAACTATTAAGAGAATGAAAGACAAGCCAGACTTGGAGAAAGTATTTACATATCATATCTGAAGGACTAACATCATAGAGAAAGAACACTCACAACTAAATAATAAGAAAACAAGCAACCCAAATTTGAAAAGGGCATTTCACCAAAGAGGATATATAAATGGGAAATAAGTAAATGAAAAGAAACTTAGTTGGACGCAGTGGCTCATACCTGTATCCCAGCACTTTGGGAGGCCAAGGTCAAAGGTTTGCTTGAGCCCAGGAGTTTGAGACCAGCCTAGGCAACATAGTGAGACCTAGTCTCTACAATAAATCAAAAAATTAGCTGGGCATGGTGGTATGCACCTGTCAAGGCCTAGTTACTCAGGAGGCTAAGATGAAAGGATCACCTGAGCCCAGGAGATCAGGATTGCAGTCAGCCACGATTGTGCCACTGCCCTCCAGCCTGGGCGACACATTGAGACATCGGGGGAAAAAAATGTATAAAAATTAAAAAGAACGAAAGAAACTCAACATCATTAGCCATTAGGGAAACTGAAACCACAATAGGAAGCCTCTATACATCTATAAGAATGGCTAAAATCAAAAACAGTTTAAATTAAAAAGCCGGGCACGGTGGCTCACATCTATAATCCCAGCACTTTGGGAGGCTGAGGTAACAGAATTATCTTAACCCACAGGTTCGAAACCAGCCCAGACAATTTGGCGAGACCTCATCTCTACAATAAATCAAAAAATTAGCCCAGGTGTGGTGGCACGTCCCTGTAGTTCCAGCTACTTGGAAGATTGAGGCAGAAGGATTACCTGAGCCCAATAGGTTGAGGCTGCAGTGGAACGTGAGCATGCCACTGCACTCCAGCCTGGGCGACAGAGTGAGACTCCAACGCAAAAATTAAAAATAAAATAAATAAATAAATTTAAAAATTAAAAACAATTCCGACAGTCCAAGAATGTGGGGCAATTGGAACACTCTCATACACTGGTGGTGAAAATGTAAAATGATATAGTCATATTAGTCACTTTTTATAAAGTTACATATCACACTTACTATATGACTCATTCCCAGGTACTATTTACCCAAGAAAAAAACATGTCTACACAAAAAACCTGTTTGCAAATTTATTTATTTATTTAATTCTTTCTCTCTCTTTGGGTTGAAATCTCACTCTGTCACCCAGGTTGGAGTGCTGTGGCACACTCACGGCCACCCCAGCAATGATCTGCTGGCATCCGGCAGTCCTTCCGCCTCAGCCTTCCAAGTAGCCAGAACAACAGGCGCACGCTACCACGCCAGGCTAATTTTTGATTTATTGTAGAGACGAGGTCTTGCCAAGTTGCCTGGGCTGGTCTCGAACCCGTGGGCTGAGGCAATCCACTGGCCTTGGCCTCCCAATGTGCTGGGATTACAAGCTGAGTCACCGAACCTGGCCCTTTTTATTTTGTTTTGTTTTAAGAGAAAGGGTCTCTCACTCTGTCACCCAAGCTAGAGTGCAGTGGTGCAATCATGGCTCACTGCAACCTTGAACTCCTCGATCTCAAACTCCTGACCTCAAGTGATTCTCCTGCCTCAGTCTCCTGAATCGCTGGGATACAGTCTGACCTACCATGCCCAGATACAAATGTTAAGAGTACCATTATTTATAACTGCCCCAAACTGAATGCAACTCAAATGTTTATTAACTGGTGAGTGAGTAAACATACTGATTACTATATATCCATAAAATGGAATAGTACTCAGCAACAAAAAGGAATGAAATACTAATATACACGATAACACAGATAAATCTCAAAAGCATTATTCTATGTAAAAGAAGCCAGACACAAAGGGCTACATACTATATGAATCTGTTTACTTGGCATTCTGGAATACACAAAACTATAGGAACAGAAATCAGATCACTGGTTGCCAGGGACTGGGAAGCGAAACAGAGGAATGACCAAATAGAGGTCATCTGGAACTTCTGGGAATAATAAAAATATTCTCTGTCTTGACTGTGGTGGTAGTCATATGAGAGTTTACATTTGCTAAAACTCACAGAACTATAAACCTAAGAAGGTTGCATTTTACTCTGTGTAAATTTTATCTCAATAAACTTTTAAAAGAAAATAGAAAAATATGATTTCCAAAAAAGATGTAATTTGAGAACACATTTGTTCCTTTTTTTCTATCTGCCCCTCAAAGGTGCTTATCCAGAATACTGTCTTTGGCATTAACTTCACATTATAGACTCTCCTGTGCCACTGCATGGTGTCTACTCCCAATAACATACAAACAATCCCAAATCTGTATCTACAATCTCTTCCTCAACTGTCTACTGGATACTACAAACTTATCCCATCTGAAACTTAACTCAATGATCCTCTTCGCATCCTTTTTTTGTGTGTCAGTAAGCTGCCACTCTACGACCAAATGAGATTCACAATCATCCTCAATTTCTCTCATTCCCACAAAACAATCCTACTGATCCTTGCATAATTATGCATCTTTCCCTACTTCTATCTCTTTGAGTAGCTAATACCTTAGCACAGCCTTTCATTTTACATAAGCCTACTGCAAATAGCTTCGCTGCCTTCTTTCTCTCTTTATTTTTCATATGGCTGCCATTCAAGTTATGATTGCAAATCTTAGTTCTGATCAAGCCCTGCCTTTAAAAAAAAAAAATCCCGCCATGGTTCCTCAATGCCCATACAATGAAGTCCGAATTCCTAAGTATATTCTATGAGCCTTCTCACAACTCTGCTTAATCTAACTTTACAGTTCCTTAGTCACAAATTACTCAACTTTCCCAGGACACACCATAAACTTTCCATACTGTCCATATGCTGTTCTGGTTTCCTAGGAAGCCATCCTTTCCTTCTCCAGTGCATTCTTTAAAACTAACCTTAAATTCTGTTACCTTCTCTGGGAGATCTTAACCCCTCTAGGGTTTAATCACTCCCTCCTCAGGATTACCATAATATTAGCATGCACGTTTATTCTAGCATTGCTACTTGTTTTAGAAAATATTTGTTCTAGCCGGGCTCAGTGGCTCAGCCTGTAATCCCGCGCGCCTTGGGAGGCTGAGGTGAGTGGAATGCCTGAGCCCGCAGGTTCGAGACCTGCCTGGGCAACTTGGTGAGACCTCATCTCTACAATAAATCAAAAAACTAGCCGGGTGTGGTAGCACGCGCCTGTAGTTCCAGTCACTTGGAAGGCTGAGGCAGAAGGATCGCCAGAGCCCAGCAGGTCGAGGCTGCGGTGGCCGGGAGCAGCCACTGCACTCCAGTCTGGGCGACAGATTGTGACTCAAACTCAAAAAAAAAAAAAAAAAAAAAAAAAGAAAGAAAATAACTGTTCTACGGGGCCCTTGGAACCAGATGGGCAGATTGCTTCTTAAGTTATCCTATATC
>CAUYQG010101819.1:0-13229 GCA_963574415.1 Tarsius wallacei
GACTCACGAGGACATTCGATTGAGGCAGACCCCTCAACACCCATTCAACTTTGTGAGCAGAACACCCACGCAAATAACAAATCTATAAAATCACTAGCCCATACAGGTTCCAGACACAATGGATTTAGCCGAGTTCATACATAAAGGATGTAACTCATTTAGATCTCCTGACAAATCCTAGTGTTAGTTTTATTGGTGGAGGAAAGACATTTAATAAACTATTTGGGAATCTTGGTGAATAAAGATTTGTTTTAAATCTGAAAAAAAAAATCACTAGTCCAGTTTAAAAGATGTGTTCAGTTTCTTTCCTTTTTTTTTGAATTTTAAAGATGTGAGGTTCAATTCAGGATTAAATAAACAAGTGGTCATCATACAGGTAAAGTTTGGGTCTCCCATGGATTCTCACTTCACCTGGTTTGGGATCAGCTACCCTTATGGATGTTGGGCCTCCCCCCGCCCCCACCGTGTCCTGCTACCGCCAATCCCTTTCTTGTAGTATTATGATAAATGTTCAGGGTATGCTTACGAGTGAGAACATGTGGTACTCAGCTCTTTGCTTCTGCGATAGACCACTGAGTATGACAGACTCTAAGTCCAGCCAAGTTTCTGCAGAGTCCATAATTTTGTCCTTTTTTATGGCTGCATAATATTCCACCATGTATATGTACCAAGGTGTGTTCAATTTCTAATAAATATACCATAGATATAGAACTTTAAAAAGAAAAAGAAAGCTTAATGACGGGAAAGGTAAGGACAGATTGAGACTGCTGAGTCACAGAGAAAAGGACAAAATGCTCAAAGATGGAGGAACCCATGAATAAGCTCTTCCAAGAAGAAAACATGGCCCCATAAAAAGAGGAGGAAGGTGGGGGCCAGGAGCCCGGTGGACAGCACTGCAACCATGCACAGCTGATGAGCGCAGATGTGTTAGTACATTTTGCGTACAGCAAGGGCTGGGAAATTGTGTGTCAATCAAACCATCTTCGTGTGATTGTGACATCATTCCTCTACCAATCACGTATGCACCATTCTGCCATGGGGGGGGATGAATGTTATAGCAGGACTCTTCCTTCCTAAAAAGGAGAAATTATGATAAGGGCCCTTTCTTCTTCTTTCCATAGAGCCAGTGCTTTTAACACTTTCCATATTGCCAGTGCCTGACACATACTACCTTTTCAAACAATGTTAGTTTGCATTTCCATCTCTCATCAAAGATTATACAAACATGCATGTTCATGTTACTCTTACATTCTTATGTAGCCGTGTGTATATTTTTATACATTATATAACTATCTGATATATATATATATATATATTTGGGTCCGTGCTTCAGAAGACATGGAAAAGGCATCAGTAGTATCTTTTTCCTATATAACCTTTAGCTTATTTTGCATGTAGTATCACTTAAAATGAATAATTCAAACCATGACAGGATGTATTCCATATCAGGACTATTGATTACTTATAAAGAATATCCTTTTATTTTATTTTATTTTTTATTTTATGGGTTTTTTTGAGTTTAAGTCTCACTCCATCGCCCAGCCTGGAGTACAGTGGAACGCTCACGGCCACCCCAGCATCGACCTGCTGGGCACTGATGATTCTTTCCACCTCAGTCTTCCAAGTAGCTGGAACTACAGGCATGCGCTACCACGCCCATCTAATTTTTTTTTTTATTTATTGTAGAGACAAGGTCTCACCAAGTTGCCCGGGCTGGTCTTGAACCCACAGGCTCAGGCAATCCACCTGCCTCGGCCTCCCAAAGTGCTGGGATTACAGGCTGAGCCACCGAGCTCGGCCTCATTTTATGTTTTAATCATTACTCATCTGTCTACCTATTCATTCACTCATTCAACAATCACCAGATACCATAATCAACTCTTAGGATGCAGTAATCAGCCTAACAACCTGACTTCATGAAAAGTATTTTAGGTTAAATTTTTGCAAATAAAAACAATGTTTTACCAAACAATGGACTGTATCAAATATATCTCTCTTTAATTCAAAGCCAAATGCTTCTTATTTTTTTATAATTAGGCTTTCCTAAAAATTGTCCAACATTTAATATTATGCATACCACCTTGAAGAGATGATCATGTTTAAGAGGCACTTACCTTTTCCAGTGATTATTATTGAGGTGAGAAAATCAAAAGAGGCTTTGTTTTATGTCTACCTACCAAACCATCAGGAATTTCTTCACTTCAAAATCAACTTGGTTGAGCATGTAGCTTGATGTTCTCCTTGAAACCGTTCAAAAACCCACATTAACTATGCAAAAAGAACAATGATTTAAGATGGGCAATTAGAGGACAAAATGTTGGAATATTATTTAGCCATAAAAAGGAATAAAGTATTGTTTTGCTATAACGTAGATGAACCCTGTAAGCATTATTCCACGTGAAAGAAGCCGGACATTAAAGGCCATGTATTGTATGATTCCTTTTGTATTTAATGTCCAGAATAGTCCAATTCACAGAGACAAAAAAGTAGATGTGTGTGTCCCAGGCTAGGAGTTGGGGGAGGTAGGGGAGAGGAGTGGGGCTTCTTTGGGGGATAATAAGAATGTTCTGGAATTAGATGGTGATGATGGCTGCACAACCTTATATAGACAGTCAAAGTTACTGAATTACACACTTTAAGAAAGTGAATGTTATGGAATGTGAATTTTATCTCAGTTTTTTACAAAGGGAAGAAAATGCTGATTCCAGTCATTCCTCTACTAGCTGCATGTCTGTGGGGGAAATCCAGACTAGTGAGAGACTTTTGGGGACTGGTAAATATTAGTTCTTAGTCACAAGGCTGCCATACATGTCTTAACTTCTAATCAGTTTTAAAATAAGACAGGATTTCAGACCCAGTGCTCTTTTTCTGTTGGGGATAGAAAGGAAGATCTGGGAAATTCACCATGGACTGGCACGGGAGAGAAAGAATTCACTACAGAAAATACAAACAAAGCAGAGGCCTCATGTGTAATGTCAGAAGATGAAGAATGGCATGATGCCTCTTCAAAGACCTGCTGAGTTTGTAAAAGGAATCCTTTTTTTTTTTCTATAATAGGAGATGCTTAGAAGACAAAAACCTTAAATATGTGTGTCCCGGGAGGCATAGAATGTAATGATCTCAGCCTGGGAGGGATAACATTTTGAAATACAGTTTCTCCAAATGGTTGAACAGAAAGTTTTGAGCTGTATTACCTGGAACAAAAGGTCCTCAGTTCAATTTTAGCTAGATTTTTGGTGCTGTAAAAGTATATATTTCAAAAGCAAAAATATATAATAACAAAGTTTGAGTTTGATGACAAATAAAAAACTAAATTTAGTCAATGGCTAATTTGGAAAGGCCGGATGATAATGGATATTATGTTAATATACGTGCCAATTGTGACGAGAGTTTCACTTATTGAATTGCTATTGGCTCTTCATTGTGACTTTTTGTATTAAAAGTTTCCTAATGGCCATCATTAATAAAACAAACAATAACAGATGCTGGCGAGGATGCGGAGAAAAAGGAACGCTTCCACACTGCTGGTGGGAATGCAAACTAGTGCAACCTCTTTGGAAGACAGTGCAGCGGTTTCTGAAAGAACTAGAAATTGACCTTCCATATGACCCAGGAATTCCCCTATTGGGAACATACCCAGAGCAACTCAAATCTTTCTACCAAAAAGATACTTGCACACACACACGTTTGTTGCAGCTCCATTCACAATAGCAAAAACATGGAACCAACTATGCTGCCCATCGAAGCTGAACTGGATTTAAAAAATGTGGTCCATATACACAATGGAATACGATGCAGCCATAAAGAAGGACAAACATATGGACTTCCCAGCAACTTGGATAGATTTAGAGTCGATCATGTTCAGCGATCTATCACAAAAACAGAGAACAGAGTACCATATGTTCTCACTCATAAGCAGACCTTGAACAATTATCATAATACTCTAAGAAAGGGATTGGCAGTAGTGGGAAACCTCCAGGGGAGGAGGGATAGGTTTGGCAGTTGAGGAAAACTGCTAGGGAGGGAGGGGCACGCCTCATCAACTAGGGTACCTGCATAATCAATGTTTGTATACCTAACCCTGAATTGTACCCCACATCTTTAACATAAACTTTTTTTTAAAAGCTTCCTCTTCCTAAACACCCTTCATAGATGAGGCTCAGAATATCTTTTTAATACAAGCTAGAACCTTATTCAAAAAGACTCGTATCAAAAAGTTTGGTTTAAACTTAAAAGGGAATGCTATACCTCAAAGTAGCTTAGCATGTGTACTAAACGTGTATTTTTATCTTCATAGCAGATCCAATTTTCTATCTTCCTGTAGTAATTTTTCCAAAGTTTGAAAAAAATCAGAGCGAGAGAGAGAAAACAAATAAAATTTGCCATTCTCTGAAATTTTGCCAGGTGTTTATTAAGAGGATTAACATGGACTTCTAAAGGTTAAGTCATATCTTTTATGCAGACTTTCAAAGGGAGTTATTAAAGTTCAAACTTGGAAGGCACTGTCTTTTCAAATGAGCAGTTCAGCTGAATGTTATGTTTTGCTTTCTCCAAATGGGAAGGAAAAAAAAAAAATCCTGGGTCCTCAGTTTAGGTATATTTCTTTAATATTTATGGAATCTCTCAAATGTGCTGAATATTTGTTTTTATAGTCTCAGATGAGGAGATTAACTGCAGGATCTCAAAATGGATTTAGGAACCTACCTTCAGCTGCCGTGATAAAGAGGCGATCCTGACAGCTTATTCTTTCGCCTTTAAACGTTTTAAGAAGCTGGAGATCCCGACAGGTGGCTTTGCCTGCAGGTAAACTGCAGGTAAGAGGGAGCGCCACCTAGTGGCTAGAAAGTCATTTGGCCGGGTAGGGCTAAGCAAAAGCAAATAAGAATTGAGCTCCTTGCAGCCTTCTAGGACCTGCCACGGATCAGCACAGTACCTGGTTTTATAGAACCGACTGATGGTTCCGGCTCCCTCCATGCCAGCCCCTCCCTAGTCGGGGCTGGTGTTAAACGGTGTCTTTACAAGGCTGTGCTTGCCATTTCTAGCTTTACCACCGCCACCACCATCTGCTTAAAATGAAGGCTCTGGGGGCCTGGATATACCTCTTTCCAAATGGCCAGTCCTGCAGGGCTTTGAAAATCTGGCCTTTGATGTATTTTATAGGGATAAAGAACCATATATTAAAGTCAGCTCTGCTCCACACACTAGACCACGTAACTGGGTCGGTACTCAAGCTGTAATTTCATCTTTGGTTTTTGAGGAGCTTAACCGTTCTAGCTTTCCAGTTGCTGATGACATCATAGGAAGTCACTGATGAGCTGACAACCTTTTATGATCTAGTTGAGGATACATTACTTTTTGTGTTTCTCCTTCGGTGTGTAATGAATACCAGTGCTTATATAAATGTTAAAGAGTTATCTGCCAGAGAAAACTGAACTTTCTCAGATAGCCAGAAGTAGATTAAAAGGCAAAGCCAGTGAGTTATTCCTCCCAGGGTCTTATCTTTTGCTCCTTTATAAGCCATGGGTGTTATAGGTACAGAACTCATTCAAAGTTGGAAGGTAGAGTGGAGGGAGTGTTTGTAAGAAGATGAAGATTGGAGATTACGAGAAAGAAAATGATTTCATAAATCAAAAAAATTTGGGGTGAATCAAAGGTTTGGTTAGTTTACAGTCCTTTCTCAGCCTAGGTATGTACCGGTTTTTAGTTTCTCCATAGGATAAGGGGAAATGTACTGTATACCTGTGGCCCAACTCATGAATTCAATGTGTATGACTTACAGCTCTATATTGTCAGAGGGGAGGCTACTATTAAATAGGAGAAAAACTGGGACTTTCTCTGTACATAGATGAGATCATAGTGCCAGTATGTACTTAAATAGATTGCCTGAATATGCCACAAACAGAAATGGATCCAAAAAAGTAGCAAGCCCTTTTTTCATAACTGGTGAAATTGCGAAGGATAAATATTTGTAAAAGGAAAGCCATTTTATATTCTAATAACAGAGATGTAGACTATTTTCCAATTTAGATAAGATAAATAAATGCACTATTCATATTTACTATAGAAATGATATTGTTCTTGTGAGTAAATATCTAGAAGTCAATTTGCTTGGGAGATAAAATAAACTAAATAATGTTTGCAGGGGTTTACCATGGCATTAAGTATCCACGAGAATGGCTTATAGTTTTAAAGAATTCTTGGAATCTTCATTTTCTTACTTTATGCAGTGAATGAGGAAAGAAAAATTATTTAGAACCTATTAAGGGTCAGATACTGTGCTGGGTGCTTTGCAAATGTCATCTTATCTAACCTTCACATTGATCTTTTGAGCTAGTGGGTAGTATTTCCCTTTTATGGATGAGGTAATTAGCACTCAGGGAGACTAATAAACTTCCCCAAGTTCATGCAGTTACTAAATGGCAGACATGGGGTTTGAACTCGGGTTTGAACTCGGGTCTTTTTTATTTCAAAATCTATGCTTCTCCAACATTGACTTTCATGTGAGCAAAAGAAAAAATGTGAATTATGTATATGTGAAATTCTACAGAGTTTACCACTTTGAATCTAATCCTAAAAGAGAAAATAATAATAATAATAAGCCAAGCAAATCCTCAGTAGTCTACCTGTGCGCACCTTTTTTTTTTTTCTGTTGTAAGAATATTTCTTCGTGGAGGACAGGGTTATGTCTTTTGCATTACCTTAAATACTTGGTAAAAGAAAAACACAGATTCAGGAAGTTATAAGTGAAGGCCAAATGAATGGCACACAGTCATGAGGGTAGGGAAAGATCCTTAAAACTTTTGCTTAGCTGAGCTCGGTGGCTCAGCCTGTAATCCCTCTCTTTGGGAGGCTGAGGTGAGTGAATTGCCTGAGCCCGCGGGTTCGAGACCCACCCGGGCAACTTGGCGAGACCTCATCTCTACAATAAATCAAAAAACTTAGCTGGGCACAGTAGCGCGTGCCTGTAGTTCCAGCTACTCGGAAGGCTGAGCGGAAGGATCGCTGGAGCCCAGCAGGTCGAGGCTGCGGTGGCCGGGAGTGGCCACTGCACTCCAGTCTGGGTGACGGAGTGAGACTCCAACTCAAAAAAAAAAAACAAAAAAACTTTTGCTTAAGAATGGCAATTGCAAAAATGCCACACTTAATGTCTTTCCTCCTACCAATTAAAAGAAAAAGTCTGTGACTCTTACCAAGGGACTAATTGCATCAGCAAGGGCTCACGGCTCACACCCTTGAAATTTGCAGCAGACACTTTTCCATGTCCTTTGTATACCTTAATTAATTTTCTCCTAACAATGTAGTATATGGTAGGTACTATGATTACCCTCATTTCACAGGTCAGGATATTGAAATTCAGAGAGTTTGGGTCACTTGCCTAATAGAATGGGATGGATTCAGGTTTCAAATCCAGTCAGTTGAACTCCAAAATTCAAGTTCTTAAACACTGTGGTATTCTTCAATAAAACAAATATGCATGTTCATTTTCCTTGGTGGAACGGTCCCTTCTCAAGAAGATTAAAATCTTCCTGATTGTTGTGACAGTGGTAACCAGATTTTCTCTTCTCTGTCTCAGTTTGGTGATCCCTAAATATACAAACTTTGGTTCCAAAGCTGGCCAATCTGTCACTACCAGTAAGCATCAAAAATATGTTTTATTCTCAGGGAGGAAAAAAATAGGATCGCTGATAGTGAATTCTTTGAATTTGCTTGTGTAAAATGCAAAAATAAATTGAACATTGAACTTGATGATACAAAATCTTTATCATCTCAAACACTCAAATGATACCCTTGTGACATATCTTTTAATCACAGTGTATTTAAGAGTCCTTCAATATCTCATTATTTACAAAATGGGCAGTTAATAGTACGACTTGGTATTTGCTTTATTCTAAAGTTTCCAAGTTTTGTGATTCCATTTTTTTTAATGAGAAAACTAAAAACTTAAAAGAAAATTCGTTACAAAAAAGTACACCAAATGTATATGAAAGAAGACAATAAGAACCAAGACTCACATACAAATGGTGAAAGTATTTGATGTCCTACTTGACTGCAGACATCTTGAAAAACTTTTTGCGTCAGTTGAATTTTTTGGAAAACATCTTCAATTGACATTTATTTGTATATATTTAGAAAATTCAATATTTTTTAAAACCTGCATTTAATTCATGTCATGTGAAAAAAAACACAATTATCAAAATAATCCAAACAATATACTTGGAATAATGAGCCACTACTTATTCTAAGCACAATACTGCTTCAGATGCTTGTAGACATTTATTACATTTAATCCTTAGAGTAACTTTACCATGTAGGAATTTTTTCTCCTAGTTTTTAGACGAAACTGTGGTTCACAACTATTAGTAACTTGCTCAAGATCATACAACCAGGAAATGGTGATGGAGGCCTGTGTGCCATTCATTTGCCCTTCCATTATAATTACCTGCATCTGTTTTCCTTTTACCAACTATTTAAGGTAATGCAAAAGACATAACCCTGTCATCAAGCGGCAAATATTCTTACAACAGGGAAAAAAAAAAGTTGTGCACAGGTGAAATACTATGTATCTGCTGGAGGTCAGTCTTCAAGGGTTTGATTCCAGGTCTGATCCCAGAACCCAAGATTCCTTCCTCTATTGCATGGCTGTCACATTCGCCCAATTGTGTGATCACCTCTAGCTGGAATGTGGGTGTTTTATAAACGTACTATAGAGAAAGGAATAAAGCAACTCCACAGAGGTCTTTTAGGATTGAAGTTCCAGAAACTCTACATGTGAGCTTAAATCTAAGATGAAAACTAAAATCTCACTCTCAAATTCTCAGTGGGAAGATATGCCCGGGGGAGTGGGGGGGATATTGACATAAATATTAGTCTGGATTCATGCTGGTGTACATGGTTTTCTCAAAGCATTTAAAGATAGGAACTAATGATGTTCTGTTACTCTGGATTTTTTTTTCTTTAAAAGGCAAAAATAAATAAGTATGGGTTTTATAGGTCGGATTTTTAAGTAAGCCAAATTCTACCAAATTATAAAAAGTATTTATCACAAAAAGTCAGCAAACAAGGATGCTGGTGCAGGCAATTTGGGCTGACATGTTTATCATAATGTGAATATGTAGAAACTGGACCATGTGGAAGGCCAGATGGGTCCATTCCAAGTCCAGACTATATTTTAAAGCCCATTGAGGTACACAAGGCAGATGATTGGTTCTATAGCTAAATGAAATCAGCACAGTCAGTGACATATATCTTAATATAGATAAAATGTGTCTGGGTACAAATATATATTTTCCCCAACACACGTTCCTACCTATGTCATCTAAAAAATAGTACTCTTGAACTTTGAAGTAATGCTGCTTGTCTTAGAACAGAATTAGGCCTACCTTGGACCTCATCCAAAGGAAAGGTTTAGTTCCAGAAGTACCTTGAAAGGATTTCATTGTAACATGACTTCTTATAAAGGCAGTCACCAGTATGGACTGAAGACAGTCCTGAGGGGTAAAAGTTGCTTTAAAATTGCAAATGAACATGAACTTTTTTTTTTTTTTTTTTAACAAAACTTTCCTTGTGCTGGGAAGGTTGGTGAGGCAATTACAAGATCTGGGCCACACAATCACTATGCTGACTGTTTACATTGTTTTTGACTAGTTTGGAACAATGGTAGTAGAGAGTGTTTTGAACTCTGTTTACCACAAGTAACAAAAATCAAAATAAATATTCAGCTGGCTTCATAATGAAGCAAATATTTTCTGTATTATGTAGTCATGAAAGTCATTGTGCACGATAAATAAAGTTAGCTCAAGGGCCCTGTGAAAAAAAAAAAAAAAAGCCAAATGTCGAATGACAGCCAAAATTCTACTACAGAGCAAAGAGGGTTTAGAAATCAGTCACAATCCCTGAAGCCGCAGTATGTTTGGTTTGGTTCTTTTTTTTATTTTGTAGAAAAGGGAAAGTGTACAGCGCCGGTGGGACTGGCTTCGTGCCCTTGGTGTCATTCCTCACTGAAATAATGGAGAAAATGAGTGCCAAACCTACAAGGAGGAAGGGGAGACTCCACAAAGAACCTCAGTTCAGTACTTAAGAGGAAGGGGGGACATCGAACCACCCAAAGAAAGAAAAGCCATGGCATTGTCCTGAGGATCACAAAGAGGCAAATGAGGCTGCTAGATTCACCTGGTGCAAAGCAGAATGTCTCGCAATTATGGGTCTGGAGGCTGAGCAGGACACAGGGTAGATTTGCCTTTGGGGAGGTCTGTGCTAGGCCCTCTCTGCATGTCTGTTGCTGTTCATTCTTTCTTGAAATAGAGTACCTTCCTCTGGAGAGTCTGATATACCTGTCTGCCAAATGAGCTTGCTTCCTTTTGCTATATGCATGCCCCTCAGGGGCCTGATGACAGGAGCTTTTTATATGCAGTAGAGCCCAAACTTTGATGTATAAAAAATTGCAGGTGTCGAGTACACATGGTTGTGCATTTGTGGGATGTGAGCAATTCAGTTTGGTTTACGGGTTTCAGTCCAAAGCTTTGAAAACCTTCAAAAACACTTTTCAGGATTCCGCCAAAACAAGAGATGTGTGCCTTCTCTCTCTTGCTTACTCTCTCTCTCTCATGAAGTATTAGACCAGAAAATGAGAGAGAGCAAAAATTAGTTAATAAACAAAACCCCAAGTCTCAATAATAAATTCTTTTATACATTTCTGAATACCCGGTTTAGAACTTCTCCGGGTGTTTTGTCCTTTTATGATGCTTTTGTTGAACTGCTTAGGAAGAATGTCAAGAAGTAGGTTTGGAGAAAGAAGTTTGGCAAGGACAGCCAAGGGTCTGCTGCCAGGCAGCCAATGTGGGAAGAACACAGGACCCTGGATGAGCTAGCCATCCACTTGGTGTCAAGGGAAAATTATTGCCTTTGTAATTGCAAACTGAGAAGCTTGAAAACTAGAACAATGAGATCAGGGCCAAATGTCACAACTGCCAGGGAGAAAAGGGAAAGAATTATAAAGGTCATGACCTACCTTTCAAAATTTTTACTTTCAAACCCTTAAAAGAATTTGGAAAAATTATCTACCACAGGCACATTTTTAAGTTGACATTTAAAATTTGTCGTTGTGAGTTAAAATAGTTGTAAAGGAAATATTAAGAGAATTATAAATATTAACAATTCTAGATGTCTCCATTGGAGTCTAAATACTGTACCAATTAGAGACTTGTAATTGTTCATAAAAACATATACAGGACATTTCTTTTATTTTGTTTTCTCTTTAGATTCATAGTATCCTAATGGAAAACATTTTAAGATGGAACATTTTCCCCTTTCTACAAAATAAAAAAGAACCAAAATATGATCACCCAAACATACTTTTCTGCAAAAAAGAAACATGAATATAAAATAAAATTTAATTTTTGAAAATTGTTCTATGGTCACAAGGCTCTAAAGTTAAAAAAATTTTAAGGATGATATTATTTCAAATTATTAGTATCAAACAATAACAGAAATAACATAAATGTTGATAAGTAATATATTTTATTGAAAATTCTTCTCTAAATAAAATATATGGGTTTTTTATTTTTCCCAAGTAGTAGTTTATTCCTTAATAAATATTTATTGCCAGAGTGACACAGTTACTCATAAATCCTGTTTTTAGCTGTTGTATTTATTCATGTAAGTACTAAAGGACATTGATTACATACAAAGGATGAATTGGAGAATGTAGGGAGGAATTCTGTAATAGTGAATTTTTTTAACTTTTTTGGTTATGCCAAAAATCACTTAGCAATTAACCATCAAAAATTATATTTAATAGTGTATCAGCTAACAACTCAATTATATAATTTTAAGATAAAGAATTATGAATAGCTTGACCTGAAAAATGATTTGTAACACAGTTGCTAAAGCCATTTGCCTTCTCAGTTTCTAGACTATGTTCCAAAGACTTTACTAAGACTTAGCAAGTGACAATTATATCTGTTGCTTTTTCTTTCAGAGATACCTTGTTTAACTTAATATTTTCAGGAATAATTAGAAAAACCGAAATATAGTTTACTTAATATATCTTTGCCAAGACAATTTATTTTTGTAAAATAATATGTTCACATCTCGTGTTTTAAATATACTGTCATCAAAACGTTGTAATTGTCAAAACACATATCTCATAAGAGACTTGTGTGCAGAATATATATATCTCACCGCTCAGTCATAAGAAAGCCAGCAACCCAATAAAAATTGGGCACAAAATCTAAACAGACAATAGATACAGAGATGAGGTATAGGTGGCAGATTAGCACATGAAAGATTTTTAATCATTAGTCATTAGGGAAATGTGCATTGAAATGATAATGACATACTGCTACATACCTAGTAGAATGGCTGACATTTTAAGAACTAACAATACCAATATTCGCAAGGGTGCAGAAACACCGCCATACATTGTGATGAGAATACAAAATGGGAGCACACGTTGGAAAACAGCTTGACAGTTGCTTAAGTTAATTTAAATATACACTTACCATAAACCCCAGCAATCCCATTCCTAGATGTAGCAAAAATACCAGAGAAACAAAAATATTTCCCCATATAAATAAATGTATAGGAATGTTTTTGACAGCTTTATTCATAACCACCAAAAACCAGAACCAACCCAAATGTCCATTAACCAGTTAAACAAATGCAGTATGTCCATATCATGAACGTATATTTCATGATAAAAAGTGGAGAGGATTAACTACAATAAGACACAAGGAAATTTCATGGGTGATAGAAATATTCTGTATCCTGATTGTTGTGGTAGTTCATTGATTGTGTATATTTGTCAAAACTCATAGAATTGAATGCCCAAGATGGATACATATTACTGTATTCAAATTATACCTCAATAAACCTGATGTTAAACACACACACACACACACACACACACAAACACACACACACACCTTGTAGCTACAGAGTTAGCTCATTCAATTAATAGAAAAAGATTTGCTGCATAACTTAATCAACAAAGTCAATAAGAAAAGGTCAATTTTACTTTTCAATTGAAATGGATGTATCAATACTTAGCTCCATGAAACTCATATCTTTTTCTAATTCTAGGAAGACAGATATATATATATATATATATATGTATAATTTCACCTGAGACGACAGATGATGTTATACTCCACTTGTAAGCAAGGTTGGGAGCAACCGAAACCCACAATGACCATTAACTGCTGGAGGTAACCAATTTCTATTAATGTTTA
>CAUYQG010101824.1:0-32539 GCA_963574415.1 Tarsius wallacei
CCAGTAGATGTCTGGGAAATGCTGTTAAGAGGTGATGTGCTCATCTGCTCCTGCTTCAGCAACCTTGAAGATGCTGGGTTTCTGCTGACATAGCTATAACATGGAAGAGAACTGTTTTACCCATACTGGACTTTGTACCAGTGACAAATCAACATTTTTTAATGTTATACCACTGAGCATTGGGGGCTTCTTTGTTATCATGGCAAAGCACAGCATAGTCTAACTAATACAATTACAAACATCTTAAAATTAAGAGCTTATACCTAAAAACATTGGTTCCTACCCTTATTTGAAAAATTAAAAAATTTCTGATCCCGGATTTGAGCACATGGATGGCAATGATCAGATGCCCTGGTTGTACGTTCTGCCCAACTCAGGCATGTGCTCTGTCACTTACCGCTGTCTTTCCTGCTTTCTTCTCTTATTTTTGCAATCTGCCTGACTGTTCTGTGTATTTGAGCTTGTGATCCTTGGTCTGCAGAGGACAATCCACCGTTCCCTCATGTGGCAAATAGGCCCTTCCTGATTTGGGCTGATTAGTCCCTGCGGTCTTATAGTCTAGCGCCCTATGCACAAGCAATATTGCACAACCTGCAATCGCTCAATGATTTCACTACACTCCATGCCTATGTTGCTTTAAATATTTTGGTCTCCACCCCAGTACACTTGTTGTATTGTTTGGTGGACACTTCTTCATTTTTCAATGTCCATCTTCTGTTTTACTTCTTTGAAAAATCTCCCCAATGTCCTTCTTGCATATCTCCGAACCAGGAGGACTCATCCATTCTAACACTTAAAGTTTTGTTATGTCTTATTTGTTTTCGAATTCCCAAGCCCTAGTGCGGGACCTGGTACAGAATAGGTACGCAGTTCATGTTAACGGGGGTCATTGCTGAATTTTGGGATTTCTTTTTCAAGTGGCAAAGCAATGCATGTACGTGGTGACAGCTCAATTAGTACAGAAAAGCTCACAGGGGAATTCGAAATGTCCTCTTTTTCACTCTTAAGGCCACTCCTGAGACAGCCTCTTGTTCATACCATTTCTGCTGCAATTTATGGCTTTGTTGGCCTCCACTATTCTACATCCTGCACTTGAGACCATATTTCTTGATTTGATGTTTTTGTCCCGTCTCACTCTGCCCTCTTCCCAGCATTGGATGGTACTGTTCTTATGCTTTAAGCTCTGTCAGTTGTCCTTGTAATAACAAGCTTAAACTTTTTACTCTGTTCGATAGTGTCTGTTGGATGTAAGCTATCCTTCCTCTACTCCTCCTCTCTACCACCTCCATAGCCTCATTCTGTAGGCAACACTTTTTCTATCAAGGATGTTTATATTTACATACTATTTTCACCCTAATCAAGTCTTCTGTGATTTATGCGTTCAAACTCAATTCCTTTGTCCTTACTGCAAAACATGATGCCCCCCCCCCCCACAAAGCACTCTTGTCTCCATCTCCCCACCCCTATCCCATACCTCCTTCTCAGCCAATCTATGTCTGGCCTGTCCTTCAAAACCAAATAAAAACCCTTTTCTGCTGGGAAGGCTTCCAGCTAAATCTGTTTTTCCCCTCCCTTCAAGCCTCTTTTCTTTGCCGTTTCCTAAATCATCATGAAAGCAGAGAAGCTGACTCAGGGACTGTCCCAGGCACTATGTGTGTAACAAGAAATATGGTCTTTGAAGCTAAGTAAATCAAGAGTCAACATTTTTCTTTGTAGACACAGATTAGACTTAATGGGCTGAATTAGTAAATCTAGAAAGGGACCTGTCTTGGAGCCAAGTCTATCATTTTTATAACAATGTGATGTTTTTAAAGCATCATTCTATAGTCCTTACAATTCAGAGCTGCCAGGCTCTTTGAGGAAGCAGCCAATGTTAGGAAGGGATGATAAACAGGACCACCTTAACTTGTGTAGTATATCTCGCCCAGCACTGGAAGGTTGGAGTCTTGGGTTTCTAATCCAGAACTACCAATTTCTGTCTGCACAACCGCAAGCAAATGGGCTTTATCTCTCTCTGAACTTTTCTCTAATTACCTGAGAAATTGGGTGAAACCACTTCCCGAATCACTTCGAATCCTAATGGACAATGATATCACACCCCTGGCAAAGATGCTGTGATATTCTGGCTCATTTCTGCTGTCAGAGTCGCCTGTGCTACCTAAAGATAAAGGGACCTTTTGGTGACTTTCTTAATGAGCATATCTGGTTTAATCTCCCTAACATTTCCTCATCTTCCTTTTAGTAATCCGACTCCAATTTACTATGGAAACATACTCCAACTATCAGCACATATGACATTGGTGGGACTGACCACAGCTTGCTGCCCTGGGTTGATCACATGACTCAGTCTCAGCTAACTGCCACAAGATTTAATTCAAGATGGGCAAGAGCCAATCAGAGTGACTCACTATTTTTCATGTGGTTCCCAGTAGACATGTCTTGGAATGGAACCAATACTGAGACTGTAGAGTGAGAGATGGATTATAAGCTATGTCTTGAAGGGTGCTTGACTGATACCTGTAATTCCAGTACTTTCAGGAGCTAAGGAAGGTGGATTGTTTGAGTCCAGGAGTTCGAGACTTGCCTAGACAACATAGCAAAACTTTGTTTCTACAAAAAAATAAAAAATAAAGAGTCAGGTGTCGTGATGTACACCAATAGTCTCAGCTACTTGGGAGGCTGACAAGGAAGGACCGTCTTTGATCAGAAGGTTGAAGCTTTGGTGAGCCATGATTGTGCTATTGCACTCTTACCTGGGCAAAAAAGTGAGACGTTGACTCTAAATAAGTAAATAAATCATGCACATAAGTCATTTGTCTTTATTTGAATTCTCTTGAAAGCAGAATGTGAGAGCAGGGAGACAGCCCACAGACTGGGAAAAAAAAATTTGCCAACTGTATATCTGACAAAGGCCTAACATCTAGGATCAACAAAGAACTCAAACGTGCTGAAAAGTAATAAACAAACAGTCCCATTGCAAAATGGGCAAAAGATATGAGTAGACACTTCTCAAAATAAGACATAAGAGCAGCCAACAGATACATGAAGAAAAGCTCAGCTTCACTAGTCATCAAATAAATGAAAATTAAAGCCACACTGAGACACCACCTAACTCCAGTAAGGTTGGCCATCATCAATAACTCAAAAATCAACAGATACTGGAGAGGATGCGGGGAAAAGGGAACACTTCTCCACTGTTGATGGGAGTTTAAACCAGTATGATCTCTGTGGAAAACAGTTTGGCAATTCCTACAAGATCTAAAAATCGACCTTCCATGTGATCCCTGCAATCTCCCTACTGGGAATATACCTGGAGGAACTCAAATCACTCTATGAAAAAGATCCCTGCACACACATGTTTATTGCAGCATTGTTCACAATAGCAACAACATAGAACCAATCATGCTGCCCATTGAAGGAGGACTGGAGTAAAAAAAATGTGGTACATATGAAATAGCTAATGAAATACATAAAATAATTGCAATAACTTGTTTGACGTCAGTAACTCCATTTTGTTGAAATCCTCTGTCTTAGGTACTTGCCTAACCTTAAAATGACCCCCCAATGTATACGTGTGATTACTGTAACGTTCCCATGACTACAGACCCACAGCTTTGTTCCCCCGAGTTGTTTACGCTGACCAATCACGCTGACCATTTGCAAGACTCCCTAGCTACAAGTTCCGTGTAATTGTATGCTTTGTTAACTGAAAACAGATGTTGCACCAGGAAATTGTTAAGGAATTATTACTAACAAAATTCCCCCTGCCACGTCCCTATAGTTTGTTCTTATATTTTGTTCCTTTTGTTTTTAGTTCCTTGTACCCTCACTCCCTGCTATGTAGCCAACCTGCAGATCTTACCTATATAAACTTTTTGTTGATTATATTCTGTGTCAAGAGCTTCGTGGCAAGAGCCTACTCTTGACCGCACGCTAATAAAGGACTCTTAATGTTAATTTGGACTTTGCGTGCTGGCGTGACTCTTTCTCGCGCTTTGGTCATAACACATATACATGATGGAATATTATACAGCCATAAAGAAGGACACAGTTATGAACTTCACAGCAACTTGGATGGACTTAGAGTCTATAATACTGACTGATCTATCACAGAAACAAAGAACTGTGTACCATATATTTTCACTCATAAGCAGACCCTGAAAGGTCACCATAATACTATAAGAAAGGGATTGGCAGTAGTGGGAAACTGCCAGGAGGCGGGGGGCACACCTTATCAACAAGGGTACCTGCATAATGAACATTTGTATACCTAACCCTGAATGGTACCCACATCTTTAAAATAACAAATGTAAAAACCAAAAAGAAAGAAAGCAGAACCTGAGATGCGAACTTGGCTTCAGGTAGATTATTTAGGAGGTCCTCCAGAAAGGAGTGAGGAAGTTGGAAGAGTAAGAAAGAGGAAAAGAGAAAAGCCAATGTTAAGGATGTGGTTCACGATTCAGCAAAATAATCAAGAGGAATCGATTCTGCTGGGACATCATACGCCCCTGTCCCCAGACTTGTTCAGCGGGAGATTGCAGCACAGACCCACAGGATCCCACCTTGGATTGACTGTAGTTTTCCACTGATGGCGTTAAGTTCCTCACACTTCAGGGCTGCACTAACTTTCCATCCAAAAAGGATCCTGCAACATCAAAAATTCCCTGGGTCAGAGAGGACACAGACTCATGATACACAATGGATGAGCGATGCAGCCCGTGTGAGAAATAGGTGAGGGCCCCTACATGGTTGAGAGCATAAAAAACATACACTCTCCACAGGCAAGTTTGTTGACAAGAGGGAGAGGAGAGGGTGAACCCAGCTTGAATGTGCCTGACTTCTCCTTTTAATTATGTTAAATCACATGTTATCCCTGGGGGTAACTGAGTCTGGGGATGAAGAAAAACCAGTGGGTTTTTCCTCCATGTGGAAGAATCAGGAGTGGAGGAATAACACTCCTAACTCATATGAAAAGGTGCATGCAAAGCTCTTAGCTCACTGCTGAGGAATCAGCACATGGTCAATGCCATAAATTTGCAGAATGCATTCCTGAAATGAATTCAATCAAAGATGTACTTATATAGCACCTTGGATCCCAAACATGTCTTTATCATTGAAATCATGTGTTTGTATGTCTGTCTCTCCCACTAGAATGCAAACCTCTTGAGGGTGGCAACTGTGTCTTCAGTATCCTCACTGCATTGTAACTAGCACTGTCTTGCCCAGAGCATGTTCTCAAAGAACATTGGGACAATTTTGTTTGAGTATTCACTATCGGGCTACCATGTTGTGTAGAATACAGCAGTCAAAGGAAGAACTGGTGTCTGCCCTAAGAGAGTAGAGACTCTAGTGGAAGAGACAGAACTGTGTGACAATCATGTAGGAACCATGAGGAAGAGATAAATGATTCTAATTGGAGTTGGCATAAAAGTAGGACTTTGAAATCAGAGGTAGAGACGTCAACAACTTTATTAAACCCAGGAAGACATAGCCTTACTAGGCTTGCTTGAAAAGCATTTTTAAAAAGTGGAGGATGATTTGAATGTGGGGTTCAGACAGAAGCAAGAAGAAGGTGATGTGCTTTGGTGGCTAGGTGCACAAGCTTTGGAGTCAGACAGCCTCGGCTCTCAATTTGAGCCAAACAACTCTCTAGATGACCTTGGACAAATTACTTGACCTGCCTGAATCTTAGCTTCCTCTTCCATAAAATGTCAATGACAATAGTATCTACTTCACAGAGAAAAGTAATTGAGATAATGCATAGAAAAAGGGTTAGGATAGTGCTTTGCTGCTATAAACTAATCTAGGCATGAGGTAAACTGTTAAGACTAGCAGAAAATAACATCAAGAAAGAAACCACGTCAAATTTTGACGAATTCTGAACGGCCAGTTATATAGTACAAGCTCCATCCATCTGAAACATGAATGTTTTCTAAGACGTGACATAATGTGAACTCTCTTAAAAAACTATCTTTGCTGAATTCATAAAAGAGGACTGAGATGGGGAGTGATAGAGAGTTCAGAAGTGTGAAGATCAGCGAGGCAGAAATTAATAGTTGCCTTGACAGGCACTGAATGTTTTAACTGAGGCAGGTGTTGAGAAGGTAAAATATGTAGGACTCCTTAGATTTTATTGTCAAAGAAATGGGATGAAGAGTAACTGGTGCATTGGTCTACACCAAGCATGGTAAATCCATCCACTTTGCTGGTGGTAGCTTTAGAAATGGACTGATGAACCAGAGAAACGCCAGGCATCTGTTGAGAGTGTCCTCACTCGTAAGAGAGACACTTCTGCCAATGAAAGCTCTGAGTGTTGTCTTATAGATAATGATGCCTGGGGTTGCTATGACCAATTTGTAGTCAGGGTGGCCATGAAGTTCACACACAAAGGGTGGAGCCAAGAAAACTGTGGTCATGTGATTCAGAAGCCTGATCCTGATTCCTGCTCACCTCTGAACTAATTGCTATGTTTTTTTTTTATTTTTTCAGTTTAAGCAGGCTTATATTGGGATTTTGTGTTACTCCACATCCAAAATCATCTTGACTAGTATACTTACTAAATAAATTAGGATGATAAGAGAGGAGTCTACATCAAAGGCAACCATGAGGTTTTAACCTTTGTGGATTATGAAGCTGTTTGCTGAGTTAAGGAACAGTGGAGAGGTGCTGACTCGGAGAATAGACTCTGAATTCAGTGTTTAATTAACATTTTCTTGGAGATAACAGCTTGATACTCATTTAGAAAAATCCAGTGAGCAATTTGACACATAGATGTGGATCTCTGGATTCTTATCTAGATTAAGGAATCACACACATAGAGGTTAGAGTTGAAAGTGTGTGGTGTGTGAGACCACCCATGGAAAAACAGCAGGGCAAGCATACAAAGTCATAAACAGGCAGAGATGCTTTAGAAGCTCCTTGGAGTCCTTAAATGCAAGATGATGAGCTTAGGGGAAGAGCAATCCAAATTAGAAATATAAGAAGATAAGCTCTAAGAAATGAGGTCTAACCCCTGATTCGCTCCTTGATGATTTCATCCTAATGAACCACACGTCAAAGTGGCCCCCAAATAGAGATTAAACAAAGCAGTTAATGATATCCACCATTACTGGCAAATGCTTGGGTTATGTGCTTTGTAATTTGGCCTTAACAAGGGCATAATAAAGCAAAAGGATGCAAAAAGAGAGAATAGAATGCGTACTCCATGCCAGGCTTCACACACGGCATGTGCCATTTTATCTTGCAGCCACCCTATGAGAGAGTTACTGTGAAAACACCCATTATCCAAGAGAAGTGAAGGAGACTGAGAATTTCAACAACTGCCCACAACCAGATGGGTAGCAAATGATACAATCCAGGTCTGCCTGATTCCAAAATCTCTTTTACTCCACTCTCATATGTATTCCTTACTAAATATAAGATACAATTTTTTGTAGAATAATAGTTTGTATCCATTTTATCTTACTTGCCAGTAGCAGATTCCATGACTCATCTTCTAATTACGGGTTTTGCAATCAACCTAGCTCAGGGCATTACTAGTGAAATAGTACTTAATAGTTGCATCTAAGAAAAAGAGAATTTCTATCAAATATATGTTGGCTAGATTACAGATTGATCCTTCATGATTATGATATCTTGAATTATTGCTAAGCAGTTATTAAGTCCTCTCTTACTCACTCCCTGTGGGTTGAGTATTTCCCATCCATGAATGTGAGCTTAGCCAGGTGACTTGTTTTGATAAAGGGATGTTAATAGACTTCAAACAAGAAAAGACTTGAGATGCCCTTGTGTGACTGGGCTTTGTCTCTTGTACTTCTGTCATTACCATGAGAAAAATCTGCCCCAGGTGACCTGCTGGTCCCAGATGAATAAGAGAGCTGCTCCAATTGCCCTGTGACCTGCAGGTTGAAGCATAGTCACTGTAGCCACCTGCAGAGACATGAGAGTGAGAATAAAAGCTCACCATTTCATGACCCTGAGTTCTGGGTGGTTTGTTGTGTTACAACAGCTGATTCATGTGATTATTCTCTGTATGCATTATATTTACTGATGATTCTAATGTATTCACTGATTCAACTCTTATTTATTTGGCAATTGCTGTACTGGGCTCAGGCATAAACTTGTAAATATGGAAGGTACAACCCTGTTGTCGTAGCATTTCCAGGCTAGTAGAGGAAAAAAATATTAGTGATGGGGATCACAGCTGATTATGGAAACCATAGCCAGGGCATCATCCAGTTGCAGGCTTATAGTCAAGGCAGCATCTCTGGAAGAAGCGAATTAATCTTGATTAAGTGAAGAGAAAATGGGGTTAGAAGTCAGGATAGGAGGACAATCTGGAAGGAGAGACAGAGGAAGAAAGGAAGTCAATGTACCAGGGGAAAGACAGAACAAAAACTATTAGGGAATGTGCACAATTTTCCATAAAATGAAGATACAAGAAAGAGTGGCAAAAGGTTTGAGAGATGACCGTGACCAGGTCATGTAAGTACTTGTGTGTCTTGCTGAGGAGCTTGGACATTGTTCTAAGAGAACTCAGGGACAGAAAATTGTTATACTAGACTTAAAAGCTCTCCATAATTCCAAAAGTTTAAAAAAAACTTAATTTACACAAATGATACATTTTACAAAGTTTAAAAAAATTTTAAAGATCCCTTCCAAAGTCAACACACCCACTCTAACACTGAAGTACTAAAGCATTTCTAATTAACCAGAGGCTCATTTTATGTTCCCGATCAGCGCATTCAGGGGCCATGTGGAAAATTTAATGTTAGGGTGTGAGCGTGTGCTTTCTTCAGCTCATTATTGCTTGCTTCAGATGTTGCCATGGGTAACCAAAATCTTTTCCAGAAATTGACAGTCAGAGCTTACAGAAAGACAGGCTATAGGTGGAGAAGGAAAATCTTTCACAACCCTCAATTTGTCCATGACCCCTCTTCTTGGAGTCTTCCAAGACCCTAGTCATCCTATAAGCTTCTTCACATGAGCTATCAACTCCACGAGGGTAGGGACTGTGTTTGTCTTGTACATTCATGTTGGCATTAATGACGGCAATAATTAATTATCTAGACCAAATTCTCTTTTGTTTTTCCTTCAACAACAAATAAAGAGAAGGTAGGCTTGGCTAGAAAATAAGCTTGCATTCCCAAGGTATAACTCAGTTCCTGGTATGTAGAAGGGACTCTATAATATTTGTTGAATACGTGAATTGAATGAATGAATGAATTGCTGATATAAATCACAGTTAGTCAATCCATATCGGCTTTCTCTACTAGGTTGTAAGTTTCTTGAAGATAAGAAGCAGGTTTTATTCTTTTGTGTGCCTTTAGTATCTGCCATGGTGCCTCACAGCTAACAGACATATGACCTCACTGGTAAGAAGACCCTAAGATCTTACTGGACGTATGAATAAACAAAATGAGCGATGAATTACAAGGGTAGCATCTCCTAAACAGAGATAGACTTGAGTCCAGAGTTAAGTATCAACACAAAAACAGATTAGTAGAAATAAAATGGGTCTGATAGCTGGAGCGAGGTGAAGAGACATGGGGAAGCAAACAAACAGACTTAAAAAAAATGAGAAGTGAAGAAATTACATAACCAAAAAGAGATGAGGGTGGAGAAACAGGTCTTGGATCATTCTGCATTCTGCCTGGGACATAGCTCCATCAGCTCTTATTTTCCTTCTCTATCAAGTTGCTTCTTCTTCAGTTATTAAGACCCAGCCTAGATGTATCACTGTGATATTTTCATAAATGTTGGCAATAATGATAATAATAATTATCTAGACCAAATTATCTTCTATTGTTCTTTCAAAGGCACATAAGGAGAGGGGAGGTATGGGCAGAAAATAAGCATCTCCCACTTGATTTTTTTAATATTGTCAAGCCAAGTTGAAAGTTTTTTTTTTTTTTTAGGATAAGATGACCTGTCTGGTGACCTTGACATTTCTCTGTGGCTGCGTTGAGACATTGGGTTTCTTTAAACAGTTGACTCCTTGGAATATCAGGGATTTCTGACTCTTTCCTTGGGCACACTCCACCTATTCTCCAGACTGCCAGCCTTGCTCAGAGTACACAGCTGGGTTGTGCAACATTTCATCTGGAGCTAAAGAGGAACAGAAAGCCCCAGTCACATGCCCGGGAAAATCCCAACTAAGATAGGGAGGCTCGTGTTCACAATCTCACCCCAGATCCCTGTCTTTCCTAGCGAGGGCGCTCCTAGCTGGGTTTCAAACCTGATGCGTCATCTCAATTTAAGTAATATGATAGGGAGGAAAGAAAAGTGGTTGGTGCAGAGAGATCTCATCAAAGCTGGTCTGTGAATGTCTTTTGGGTGCTTTGTAGACCGTCTTTCACAATTCAAAGGTTGCTGATGAGGAAATGTCTCTGGTTTTATTTATTCTGTGAACTGTGTGTTTACTTGTCCTTTTTAACTCAAATAATAGACATTGCGACACTCATGTCCCAACGCTCACTTTCCGTTCATTCTGGAAACACTCAGCTGGAACGTGCAGATCCATTCTGGGCATTTCTGGGTCAGATGAGATGTTTTGTAAATCTCCCCAAATTGGGGATCCAAAACCCCTGAGTAGGAGACAATGGAGAGAAAACATCATTTATCTTTCCTTTCGCCCACCCTGAGTACTTGCCAAGGGATCATTCTGGACCCAGAACTATGCTAGTTGTAAGGTATGCAAAAAGAACAGGAAGACATGGAAAATTTGATTAAACATCTGCAAAGCGACAGGCATGCTCCTTAGCCCACTCATGGAAATTTTTTTTTTAACCAACCAAACACCGTAAGATGCATATTATTATTCTGGTTTGTTCTCTTCAAGAGAAAATAGAGGTTTGTGAATACTGAGTAACTTGTCCAAGTTTATACATCCATAAACAGCTAAGTGGTCCAAGAGGGAATCATGCCTGGGTCTACAGTCTCCTTCCCACACAGCCACCATCCCTAGAGCTGGCCCCTAGAATCTCATGGCTCATGAGGACAGTTAGATGGTGACACACTTCTCCTGGAAATGGCAGTTCCAGATCCAACAAGGTCTGGATCTGATATTTGCAGTCTCCCAGCCTCCTCTTGAAGCCTCTTCCGGTTGCCTCCTTCTCTTCTGCTCCCAGTTTCTACTCTCCAGAACCTTCTCTCAGGCACTCATTCACTGAGTATCGCCAACTCCTTAGTACCATTAGGTCACATGCCCCCTCAGTTGAGAGGTCTCAGTTCTCCAATAAGTGTCCACCGTGGTAAGGACATCTGTTCACTGTGAGGAATATTGAAAGTGTCATCTGATAGGAGGAGAGGACCTATAAAAGGACTGTATAAGGGTTATAATTATGTCTCCTAAAGTCCCGAGAAACCACACCACAGACTCAGTCATTAACCCTACTTATACATTTGGTGAGTCAAGTCAAAATATGCATCCTAAGATTAGAACATTGTCCTAATGAACTATCCCTCCCTCAGAGGCATGGAGAAGTCCCAGCGGTGGATCACAACAGACAGGAGAGGAGGAGGTGCATGGCAAAGTTGGGGAGCCAAAGCACTCCAGTGTGTGGAGTCAACTCCTGGGGTCTGCAGCCCAAACAGTGAAAACAGGAGTTTAAAATACAAATCTTCTGTGTATGCCATACTCATACCAGTATTATCCAAAGTAGTCAAAAGATGGGCGCAACCCAAGTGTCCATTGATGGAATGAATGGAGGAAAAAAAATGTAGAGTATACGCCCAATGGGTTATTATCCAACCTTAAAAAGAAAAGAAATGCTGGTACCTTCTACAGGATGGGTGAATCTTGAGGACATTCCGCTTAGTGAAACAAGCCAGACAAAAAATGACAAACACTCTGTGATTCCACTCATATGAAGAACTGGAGGAGTCGAAATCATAGAAACAGAAAGTAGAAGAGTAGCTGCCAGGGGAAGGGGGAGTGGGAAATGGGGACTTATTATTTAATGGATGCAGAGATTCAGTGTTGCAAGATAAAAATACTCTAGAGATTGGTTGCACCGTGACGAATGTGCTTGACACCACTGAGCCGGACACTTAAAAATTATTAAGATGGTAATTTTTATGTTGTGTGTATTTTACCACAATTTTTAAAAGTATAGATTTTATCCAGATGGACTTTTAGGAACCCTAAGGTTATAATCTGTGAATCGGGTTGGCAGCTCTGGCTTTAGAGTCATACCCTAAGTGGGCTAATGAAATATAGAGTGAAAGAAAGGCGGGGAGCGGGCGGCTTCAGATGGTTGGGGGGGAGGCACTTTGGAGGGCCTGTGTAGACCTGGGGGTTGAGACAGAGGCAGCCTTCTGAACAACCAGGGAGGAGCATTTCAAGGTGCCACAAATATAAACTCTCCCATACAGGGGGACTCTGTTCAAATACTAGAAGAAAGGTGAGTCCCAGCATGTGAGCCACGTGTGGGGAGAATGGGCAGAAGTGAAGGAAGGGCAGGAGATATTGATGTCCAAAGGAATCAGAAGCAGCTGAAATTGTATTCAAAAAGTAATTGGAGCCTGGCCCTGTGACTCGTGCCTGTAATCCTAGCACTTTGGGAGGACAAGACAGGAGAATCACTTGAGCCCAGGAGTTCGAGACAGCCTGGGCAACATAGTGAGAACTCGCCTCTACAAAATAATTAGCCAGTGTGGTGGCTCATGCCTGTAGTCCTAGCTACTTGAAAGGCTGAGGTAGAAGGATCACTTGAGTCCGGGAGGTTGAAGCTGCAGTAAGCTGAAACCGTGCCACTGCACTCCAACACAGTTGACAAAGAGAGACCCTGTATCAAAAAAAGAAAGAAAGAAAAGTAATTGGGAGCCATCTTAAATATCAGAGCATCATCTGAATATTAATGTTATGGTATAGCTTAGAATAACATTATTTCTGAGGATCCGAGCTATTAAGACTGCACTAGTAATGACTAGGTAACAACTCTGTGGGTCAAACTTCTCCTTGTCAGGGGAGAAATCAGGCTGAGTGAGGTGATATCTGATTCAATTATTTGCATAAACCCTGGAAGCTTCTAGGAAGACTTCAAATCCCCTCCAGAGCACAAATCCTGTGATCCAACTCCCTGGGTTCAAACACTAACTTGTCTCCTTAGTAACTGTGTGACCCTGAACAAGTTACTTAATCCTTCTGTGCCTCATCTTCCTCATCTGTAAAATGTAGGTGCTAAGAATAGGGTCTCACATGGTTGATATGATAATTTCATAAGTGATCACTTGACCTCTTAATAATGCCTGACACGTGGTAAGAGATAGTTCGGTGTTAGCTGTTAGTATTACTGTGATTAAGAGGGGGGCCAAAAAAAAAAAACCCTGGAATTTATTTATTAAAAATTGTGTATTTATTCTTACATGTTTAAACTTCAGTCACCTTCAAAGTATTCTCCGTTTGAAGCAATACACCTGTCAAGACTTTTTTCCACTGCTCAAAGCAGTTTTTGAACTTGTTTGTTTTAATATCTTTTAGTGCTTCTGCTGTTTTTAATTTCAGTTCTTCCACATCAACAAAAAGTTTCCCTTTGAGGACTTTTTCCATCGGGAGAAACGACAACGATAAAGTCGCCTAGGGCAAGATGGGGTGAATAGGGAGGATGGAGCATGGGAGTCATACCATTTGGGGTCAAAAATTGCTGAACACTTACCACAGTGTGGATCATCAGGGTGGAAGAACCAGTAACCTGTTTGCCACAACTCAGGATGTTTCTTCTGCAAATCGTGACATGACCTTCTCAAAACTTCCAGATAAAAACTTTGGCTGACTCTTTGATCCAGAGGAACAAATTCCGAGTGCACTACAAGGGACCCACCCTCCAAAAGATAATTCTGCTTTTTTGTGGGGTCCCACCTCAGACCTTGCATTTTGGGAGCCACTGGAGGAGGCACACACAGCAGAACCTTTGTCTTCGATTTAGAGATGAGGATATATGATCTTACTTTGATAAGTGAAAGATACATGTACTCCGTTTTAAGGCACACCACGCAAGCAGCTACACAAAGATGGTGTTTGAACGTGCTTAATGAGTGTACAACATAAGACAAAGAGACTGGTCCCTAGGTGACCAGCAGGCAGAGGAAAATTGGGACTTTGGCTTAGCAGTAGCTTTTTCATGTACCACTGTGTCAGTTCTTCCACAAACATAGAGCCTCTCCATCGGTCAACCACTGGATGTTTTTGGCAAAGGCACCAGTTGGATTACTCCGAAGGTCCACCTGGGTTGCATCACATCACCTCTTTTGGCTTTAGTACAGGGAGCAGGCCCTGTGACTACTCTTCTGGAGCTCAGGCAAGAGTGTACAGGTCTGAACCATCTGGCTGGCCTTCCTTAAGACTTGGCTTCCTCATCTGTAAAGTGAGGTCATAGAGTTCATCTCAATAGCTGTCAGGATTCTCAGACATGAGGTGTGTCAAGCACCTAGTATATGATCCGTGGTCAATGTGTGTCCTTCCTCTCCTTTCTGGAGGTCATACTAAAGTCTCACACGAGAAAATAACTGAAGAAAAGTCTTCTTCTGCCTACAGCAACTTCAGCTAAGTTGTAGTATCCTTTTAACACTGATAGATCTGACCCCAGAATCACTGGGAAGATCAATTCATTCAAAAACCATTTACTGACCACCTAATGTGCAATAGAGACTTCATATATTTTTAGTTTTTGCAATAGCTTTAATAAATAAATGCTATTATTATCTCCATTTTTCGATAAGAAAGCTGAGGTTCAGATAGACAGAATAAGTTTTCCCAAGACTAGAGTTTGGGTGTGTTTGATTACCAAAAATTAGCTTTTGATTAAAGCCTGGCTCTCTATGTTCAGCTATCCTGTGCCTTGTCTCTCCAAGAGCCAACAGGGATGCAGGGTCTTTTCTGCACCAGATGAAGCAGAAGGGACTTAGACATCTGTCTCTGGTCCTCTCTCTGCTCTTGCAACAAAGGGCAACCTGTAACTTTTGTAATTCCTCCAACAGAATCTTGCCTTTCCAGGAAGTCGGTTTCTCTCCTGTGTCCTGTCTCCTATTAAGGTATGAAATTTAGTGACTAATAAAAAAAGGAAGAAGGACAAGGTAGAGAAAGAAATGTATGACTCAGGAGAAACCTCCTCACTCAACCAACACCCAGTCCTGAAGAGACGAATGAGTTGGGTTGCTAGTTTCTGGAACTGGAAATGTTGCCTACACAGTTAGTTGTATCTGTCCACTCCAAGGGTGAGGGGAGTCTCTTGTGCCAAGCAGGGGTTGGTTCAGAGAACAGAGCGTCAAGAAAGAGTCTACTTTAATATCAGGGACACAGCGTAGCTCACTTCTCTGAACTCAGTCCAGGATGGCAGTACCAAGGTAGAAATCACTGAGAGGCAGAAGGAAAAGCTGGATGCAGAGCTCTGGGAACCCACGTTTCCATTAGAACTTCGGGATGAGACTTCTCACAAGGCAGCATCTCACCAGCAGGCAGTAATGCAGCAGCTAGGCCCGGAAGACAGGATCTAGTGGTGGATCCAGAGAGAGCTAAGAGACACCCAGAGGCAGATGCCCATTTCCAGACCTCTGTTCCCCGGCCTCATCTGATGCAGAAGAAACCCTGCTCGCTCCTGGGGCGATGAGTCACGTGGCAGCTCAGAGTAAGAACCTGGAGTCTAATATGAGGCCGGTGTCCTGCTGAGAGCTGAGGCTGCCCCATCCTGAGCCAAAGACTGAGAAGCAGAGTCAGGATGGGAAAGAACTGATTGGACAAAGAGGGGAGCAAAGGGTACCAGAGCCTTCTAGTTCCTAATGCTTGGTCAGACCTGTGATTTTAGCAACAAATGTCGCAGAAAGCCTCGTGGTGACCAGGGAAGGAACCTCTCTGTTGAGGCCACTAGCATCCCAAGGATGCACAAGTCCCAAGCCTAAGATCCTCTACCTGGGCCACCACTAACACATGGAAGCTTTTTGTGTGCAAGACTCCATCGTGGCTGGGAGGAAAGGACAGACTCGGAAAGATGAAGTCATTTTCTATAAAGCAGAGACAGTTTAGAAAATCAGAGGGAGAGCTGCTCATTATTGTGCATGCACGTACGTGTGTGTGTGTGTGTGTGTGTGTGTGTGTGTATTTCTTCTATATGATGGGATGAGGACCGACAGCAAAATGTGGTTGAAGGAAGAAAATAAAGAAAATATGATAATGGAACTCCTAGTTTATTAATTTATTGGTCCCACTACGTAGGAATAAGGAAATACATTTTTGGTAAAGTAAAAATACTATAGAAAACTACTATACAGAGGATGCTGAAAAATAGCAGAGGTACTATGGCTTCAGGGTGTAATCAGTGGTGACCCAAGGACTGCTGTTCTATGCCCCATAGCACCATATTGCTCCCAGGGGCAAGGATAATACCAGTCCAGCCAGGGCAAACATTGTCTTAAGAGTCAAGCAAAAGGCTCTGATGACACAGAGAAAGGCTTCGCTGCATCTTAAAGGCACGAAGGATTTTCACGCATGTAGATAGGCAAGGAGAGGTCATCCAAGTGAGAGGACATGGGACATAGGCTTGTAGGGCATCTTTGGTAACAGCCCAGGATGACTGGAGAGTCTACGACTGTCCTGGGATGCTGGTGTCAAAACCCACATACCAAGATTTCCTAGAGAAGCTCAAACTAAGAGTCATTACAGGAACTTCTGCGCCTGGGTGTTAAGGACCAGAAACAAAACTACAGGTGCTATTGGGAATTTGGGGAGGGTGGGGAAAGGCAGCCAGGTTTCATTAAGCATGTTCTTTGTGCCAGGTTATGTGTCTGACCCATTGCAAATGCTCTTTCATTTTTCCCTCCACTACAGTTTTGCTATTTAGTATTATTATCTCAGTTTCAAAAATGAGTAAATAAATGAAGTGCCCCAAGTCACACTGACCTGGAGGCCAATGAGTGTCAGGGCCTGTGGCTCCTTGTCATGTGCCTTTTGCTTATTTGCATCCATAAGCTTGGATTGTCTTTATTACCTTGTGCCCTTGAGGAAGCTTTAGGAGAAAACAGGACCAAAGACAGCAGCAAGAAAGCAGATGGCAGCCCCCCAGATCCATTCTCCCCTTTGAGTTGCTCCTGGGTACATGGCTGCTCAGATAGAGATTACATTTCCCAGCTTCCCTTGGAGCTACGTGTGGTCATGTGACTGGGCTATTGCAATGGAAGTGAGTCAAAGAATCCTGTGTCTCTTCTCCATCTGGACCTTCAAAACATGGGTGTCTATCTTCTGCAAGCTGGTACATGAGTGAAGCCATGACCTTGCTTCTTACATGCTGACAAGGACGGCCCTAATGAATGGCAGAGCAGTCTGATGGAAGCAGTATTGAGATGAGGGCAAGAAATATGATTCCTTGGAGGAGCCACCCACAGCAATGATTCAGTCACCCCAGATTCATTATATAGATAGAAATAAATTACTATTTTCTTCATGCCTTTTGCTTTGAGGGCTTTGGGTTACATTTTAACAACTCAGCCTTAACCCTAGTATAGAACTTAAGGTTTGAAAGTAGGGTGCTGCCATAAACAAAAACTCAAATTATGTGGCTGCAAAGAAAAGCTAACGAGAAAATACTCAGCTTACAAAAAGACACATAAGGAGGTCGATTTCAAAGACGGCATTCAATCTCCAACACAGTTGTCCCTAGCAAGTGTCTCAGGGCCTGGACAGAGTCAAAAAATGTCAACTAAAATGCTCCATAAGTTCACTCACTGAATCCTCACAACCCAGTGAGCCAGGTACTGATTTTTTGACTGTGTTACAAATGGGGATATTAAGGCTAAAGCAGTAAATAATCTGTCTAAGATTGCACCATTATTAAGTGGTAGAGCGGGAGCTTGAACTGAGGCATTCTGGGACCAGAGTTAGTGTTCTTCACCATTTTACTATCTTGCTTCTCATAGACGTGGGCACTCATTTCTTTAGTGATTAAATGGATTTTATAAGTAAATAGGTGGTTCTAAGGTGCCAGAAAAGATAAAGGGAATAAAACAAGCTTACAGAAGTCCAGGCAAAATGCTATCAGATGAGAAAGTGCTGCCTTGTCCCTCTTACTGTTCCTCACTCTTCATGCATGCTGTTGTCTTTGATTTTAAGCGTGTTGCAAAGACTTCTGACCTGTAAACTCCAAAACTAAAGCTACAACTTCTTTATACTGAAAACAGTAATTATCATGGATTTCATACTGACTGTACATCCGGCCCTGCTCAGGGCTCTGTCACCATCTGAGCCTTTGTCATTTGAGCCTTTCAGAGCACTGCCACTTGTCATCACGCCCAGGAGCCCACCTTTGGCTTCTCTGGATTTATGCCTCAGAAGTGGGGAAAAGAGAGGTTGGTTATCAACACAAGACAGTTTAGATGGAGGCTCAGTAAAGTCTGAGGGGATGGTCTGAAGTCCCTCTGCTAAAAAAATCTCATTTCACCCTCAAGATAACCACTGAGATTGGTGATATCATTGCTGTCATTTTTAAGATTAGAAAACAAAGACTAAGAAAAGTTCCACATTCTGGCCAAGAACATGCAGCTTATAAGGGCAACACTTGTGATCCCAGACCCAAATCCTCCACCCGTTAATTATGCTCTCTTGTCACAAGGCCAAACCACAGAGCCAAGGCCATGTCCACACAACGATGGAACTGAATGATTTCCAAGATGAATGAATGGAATGAGATTCACCTGAGCTTAGTAAAGTCTCTGACTTGTAGCCTGACATTCAATATTTGCTCATCCTATTATAATATTTGCTGCAAGTCATAAGTTGATCAAATTTGAGATATGTTATCTACAGTTAAAAACAGACTTTCCTTTTCTACTTCCTTTGTTACGTCAACAACATTCTTATTTTATCCAAAGGAATGTAGTCAATCATGTCCAGAGGTGTTGATTCTAGATATCCTTATCTTATCATGAAACAACAAACTTAATCACTGTTTGCACACAAACTTATCACAGCAACTAAATCTAAGTAAAAATCAACTTCCTTGAGATTTTGCCATGTATCACTGATTTCAAGCATAAAAATGATTTTCAGCTATTTCTGTTTACTTCTGTTTATTTCTGTTTAATGAAGGTTTCGATTTTTTCCTAATATTTTTATTTGAGCTATTGTGGTAGGACAAAGATACTTCTTTTGTTCTACCTTGTAGGATGGTGTCAACTGCAAAGACTGCTGAAATTTAATTGCAGATTGCTGGGGAGAAGGGAGAAGTCAAGATTGGCAAGCTTAGGTCTAAAGCTTATTACGGGGTTCGTTAGGGAATAAGTGGCCACTATAGCAGTGTCTAGGGAAGCAGAAGAACTCTTCCATGCAGGAGGTTGGATATAATGAATGTGGCCTGAAAGAAGAAGATCCTGGGTAACTGGGAACTATGCTGTAAACAAGGCAGGTAACGTAATGGCTTCTGATGGAGAACATAGTTTTGTGTCAAAACTGCAGAGAGCAAGGGTGCAAGTGGCAAGGAAACAGAGGCTCAAATTAGAAACTGAGTCACAAAACCTAAGAAAATGTTCAGGTGCCTGGTATGTGGTACAGGAATACAACATAAGAGGCCATGGGTTAAGCAAAAGCCCCCGGTCTGAGGGAAATTCCATAATTTTGAAACCCATCTGCTGGTAGGATGGGAATCGCTACCATTCTTGTACATATCTTGTTCAATATTAGCTCAGGGACTGGCTAGGGCAGTGTCCGCCGGAAGAGGTGTTGACAAACTATAGCAGGGTAAAAACGGAGAGGAGGGAAACTGGCAATATCCACATGACTAATAAGATCTAAGTTTTGGCCCTTGATTCATTTTCATGTGTTTTGCTTTCCTTGGTTCTGATAGCAGCTTCATTTTGAAAATCAGTCTGGTTGTACATGTAATGGATTCAGTGACTTCAGCCACGTTAGGGATCTAGTTTTAAGTCTGCTCATCTGCCCAGTGTGGAAATGGGATTTACTTGTAATGATGTAATTCCTTGTTACTCAAAGTGTGGTCCAGAGATCAGTCCCCTTGGTACCACCTGGGAGCTTGTTAGAAGTCTGAAAGCTCAGACCCAATCCTGACCCTTCCAAACCAGAATCTGCATCTGACATCGAATCAGGTGATTCCTGGGCATCATAAAATCTGTGAAGTACTGATCTGGTGAATTCTATGATGGGAAGGGAACTATGTCCTTTATTCATTTTGTTTTTCTTCAACAATACAGCATAGAGAGAGAGAGGCAGGGGCAAGAAGGTTGAGTGTACAGTTCTGTCCTTTACTGGGTTATTTACCTTGGGCAACAAATTCCCATGCTGTCTTGATATCCTTATCTGCAAAATGAACACAATAATTTCAACATCCTGAGGGTATGAGGATTCTTAAAATGATATTATGTGTATACAATGACTGTGTGTGGTGCCTGAGAAATGGCAGATGACGGGTGGCATGAGGGTGGCAACACAGGCGATGCTGGTTCCAGCGAGCCCCACTGCCATCCACCAGAGCTTCCTGGCAGCTCTTTGATAGTGTGTTCATGGCAAGGCTCAGTGGAACCAAATAGCTTGTTGGTGAGGAAGAAATAGGAAGCCAGGATGGACAGCTCTGGGGCAAGAACTCCCCAGGCTTCTGACCAGCAGCAGTCTCCCTCTTCAGCCCTCTGTCCTCTTCATGACAGATACAAATGTCTCCACTTATGGTGTCAGAAGCTCTTCACCCCTGGTCCAAACCACACCCACCAGTGAGCAAGGGGTGACTTTGGAAAGGGTCTAGCTGCCCTGGCTTAGGCCAGTTTGTCTCACCCGATTAAATTGCCTCCACTAGACCTGAGGTTCCCAAACCTTAGTGTTCATCAGAATCAGCTGGAGACCTTCTGCCAAAACAGAGATCCTGAATCCTACCCCTGAGATTCTGATTTAGTGGGCCTGGAATGAGCCCCCCAATAATCTTACCTAACTAATTTTCCATGAGGCTGATGTTGCCAGCCCATGGTCCATGTTTTGAGCAGCACTGCCCTAGAAGATTCTTCTGAGAGTGGTCTGAGGATCCCACGTCGAGGATCTCTTCACAAGACTGTGCACGAGTTCTAAGTCTGCTCATCTGCCCAGTGTGGAAATAAGATTAACTTGAAATGATGTAATTCCTTGTTACTCAAAGTGTGGTGCATGAGAGAATTCAATGCAAGCCATGATTGACTTCTTTTTCTCCACCCTTGCCCCCCACCATCCCACCGCCATTACATACAGGGGCTCAGTAATTATTGAATAAAAGAATTCTCACCAATATGCAACATTTCTGTTAGTCTTGACAACTAAAACTGTACCCCCAACACGCCTTCCCAGAAGCTAGCACCTAGCTCCTGCCCAGTCTATTACGTTCCTGTGGCTGCCTGAACAACTTACTACAAACTGCGTGACTTAAAACAACAGAAGTGTATCTTGTCATAGAAATCAATCAGAGCCATGCTCCCTCTGAAAACTTAAGAGGCGAATTCTTCCCAGGGTCTTCTTAGCTTCCGGTAGGGCCTGGAAACCCTCTGTGTTCCTGGATGTATAGCTGTGTCTCTGCACTGTCCAGCTGCATCTTCATGTGGCCTCTTCCCTGTGTGCCTGTGTCTTCTCTCTTCTTCTTGTCAGGACACTAGTCATTGGATTTGGGGCCCACCCAGATCCAGTATGACCTCATCTCACCTAACTGTATCTTCAAAAACCCTATTTCCAAATAAGGTCATGTTCTGAGGGTTCAGGTGGACATGAATTAGGGGCACTACTCACCCCACTACACTTAGAATGGACAGACTGGACCCATCTGATGTGGAAGTTGAATAGGCCACCTCTGCATTCTCTTTCTCACATCTTCCTTCCTCTACGGAACTTCTGAGCTAAGAACTACAGCTTTAAGCCTGATGCCCTTTGGCTCTTGGGTGCTTTTTCACTCTGTGTGACTCAACGCATTCTCATCTTACGGATGCAGCAGGTGTTAAACGTTGAATTTCTTACATCTTCTCCCACGGAGTCATCTTCTTACGACTCTTCAGAAATCCCCAAACCAGCAGTGTCTCTCAAACTGGGACAATGAGGGGCTAAGAGTGGTCCAGGGTGCGCAATGTCAAAGAATGTCAAAGCAAAAGGAGACACGTCTTCCTGGATTGTAAGATTTTTCTTGGAGATCTTGGGTGAAAAACCAATTTTAATTAAAAGAAGCAGTTATGTGAAAGACGTGAAGGCTCAGTGTGTATTGCTTTTTAAGAATAAATACTGCTTGAAATGCTTATCAAGCTTGTGTTGAACTACTTGGTTGGGCTACTTCTTTCTGGGACTTCTCAAGCATGACCATGCTCCTCTGCTCCAGGGTCACTGTAAGTGGGGGAGAAGAAAGTTCTGGCCCCTTAGTCTTTTGAGCAAGGCCGTCTTTGATGTGGCCCTGTCTTCCTGTCTAGGCTGATGTGGTCACATCCCTACCCTTGTGTTACCCTATGCTCCTGTGGTACCAATCTCCTTAAGAAGCCCAAGCTCTTTCATGCCACTATGTTGCTCAACACACCGTTCCTGCCACCGGACACCTTTGCTCCTCTTACTCTTGACTGGTACTTATTCACCCTTTCAGGTCTTACTCCCATTTCACCTCTTCCAGAAGCCTTCCAGAATTCTTTGAAATGAAATTAAGTTCCTCTCCACCGCACCCTTCTTGTGTTTACCAGTGACCTGGGCACTCCCGTGTTATAATACACAGTGCCCTTTGCTGCTAGAATCCCGCCAACCTCCCGTGAAGACTGGAAACAACGTGGCACAGCAAACACACCATCATTTTCCCGGCATCTGACAGATGGCCTTGTATGGGGTCCACTCTCACGCTCTCCTTTCTTGTTTATGCACCAAATGAAAGAATGCATGGATAAGTCCATGAATGAATGAAAACACCTGGCTTGAGGACTCAGCTATTTCCTCTAAGACTCACTGCCACAGACAGTGCCTTAAGGCAACACAACACTTCTTTCTCTTATAGTTCCGGAAATAAAATGTCTGAAATTGGGTCTCACTGGGTAAAATCAGGGTGTCTGCAAGGTCACATTCTTTCTGGAGCCTGCAGGGAAGGAACTGTTTGTCTTTTTCAGCTTCTAAAGCTAAAGGAATGCATCTGCATTCCCTGACTCATGGTCCCTCTGTCCTCAAAGCGAGCAGCAAAGCATCTTCAAATCTGTCTCTGCTGGGCACAGTGCCTCATGCCTGTAATCCCAGCACTTTGGGAGGCTGAGGCGGAAGGATTGCTTGAGCCCAGGGGTTCGAGACCAGCCTGGGCAACACAACAAGATCTTATCTCTATTAAAAGAAAATTTAAATGAGCGGGGTGTGGTGGCGTGCGTCTATAGTCCCAGCTATTCCAGAGGCTGAGGCAGTCCTTCTGCCTCAGCCCAAGAGGTTGAGGCTGAGGTGGGCCTTGATCGTGACACTGCACTCCAGCCTGGGCAACAAAGACAATGACTCAAAAAACAAAAACAAAACCACCTCCAACAACAAAACTCTTACTCTGACTCTTCTACCTCCCTCTTCTACTTATAAAGACCCTTGTAATTATATCGGAACTACCTGGGTAGTGCTAGATAATTTACTCATCTCAGTCAGATCTGCAAAGTCCCTTTAGTCATATAAGGAAATATTTGCAGGTTCTAGGCATCAGGACCTTGGGCTGGGGGGCGGGGGGATTTCATTCTGCCTCCCATAAGTCCTATAGCTCCAAGTCCCCTCCTGAGCCATCTCCAACCAATGACATAAAAGTAGCCAGCCTGCCATATCCTGGGCTAAGGAACTCCAACAACGTGTGAAACTCATGCAGGTTGGGCTCCAGAGTCCCACCCTCTGCACCTGACTGCTAAGACCTCCTCCCCAGCTTCCACTAACTGCACAAATGAATGAGTCCCCAGGGATGCCATTAACCCGCTTACCAAATGTGCAAGTAAATGAGTTGCCCGCTCAGAATAGCTCTTCAGGTGAGAGAGCGAAATGTCTCAAGGCAGGATTCCTCTTGGAAGATGATCAGACAAAGGGAATGTGTTCATTAGTGTGGTAGCCTAGCCGTGCGCCTCCAAGGAAGGGGGAGAGGGAGTGTGGGCAGGGGCTGGACGGGCCCAGATAGAGCATGGGTTCTCGCCATGTGTATTTCTGCCCAGTGCTCATTCTCCTAAGACCACATGTCAGGCCATGAGAGGAGGAGAGATTGGGTGAGTGGAGGTGTGTTTCCTACGCATTCATTTCTTCATTTCTCAAAGGTATGTGGGAAATCAGCCATATGCCAGCGCTGTGTCTGGAATTCGGGGTCAGCCCAGAGCCCCATGTGGGGGACGGGTGACTGCAATAGAAGATGCAGAGTAAAGGGGTGGAATTGAGTTGGGTGGCTGCAGAGGGGAAGGCTGACAGAACTGAGGACAGAAATCACAGCCTCCAAATTGGAATGTTAACGTGGCCAAAGTCTTTTGAGGCAGAACTGCTTTATGTGAAACAGCCCAATGCTAGTGTCCGGTGACATTGGAGGAGTCTAGATAGAAAAGCAGATGTTACAATTTCCCCCTGCCTGTCAGTGTACCCTGGTTACTGATCTGCAGGATGTTCATGGGAAGCTTGTGGACTACAATCTGCCCCTTGCTTTGTGTCACCTCTAAAGTAGACCCCATACTTAAATTGATGCGAAGATTAAAAGCGATGAAATGAGTAGACAGCAGAGCACAGTCTCTGGATCCAGCCGTGTGGGTATTTAACCTTCCTATCCTTGGGACTTCATTCATGCTGTTGCTGAGATCTGAGGACTTTTCTGGTGATGTTTATTAAATGTCCCCATCCCTGAGGGATGACAAGAGCTGCCCTGCTAAAGTAGCCTGTCCGCCTTGTTTAGTTTCCACCTCAGAGCCATACCTGTGTCCTTCAGAACATGCCTCCGTTGCAGCTCCTGTTCTTCATCCTTGGGGCTTTGTCTGTGTCCCTTGGTGTATCCCTCTCCAGGAAGGTCAGGACCTTGTCTGGCTTGTCTACTGTCGGGCCCCTGGTGTCCAGGCCTCCAGAGACTTCTACTGAATGAACAAATAAGTACCTTCATACCTGATACATTTTCAGATGTGTTTTTTCTGTTGTATAAGAGGCTTCAGTTAAAGATACCAAGACCGCAATACCAAATATTGGGTTGAAGCAAAGTTGAGTGTTAGGGTTGATAGATCAGTGGCGGTCAGAAAGCAGAATCACTGAGACTCGGAGTCTGAGTACCCAGGTGGGATTTTGGCTTCCCAGTATGCTCCTTGAGGACAGGGATTGTGGTCCAGTGCCTACAACTGTGACCTGCCTCGATTGAAGAATACAAAATGTGGGCATACTCCTGTCTGGTCCCTTTTCAGGTTTTGCTTTTAATGGAGTTTTTCTTTTTGGGGCCAAAGAAAGCCTGAGCTGCTTTTATGTCATCTTATTGCCTCTGTTTCCAGCATCTCTATTTATTTTTAGAAAAAATAAATCTACTGTGAGTGCAGAATGATAACGTTCAGTGCCTCTCTCTCCCAGTCCAAAAAAAAGGTGATGACTTATAACGTCCATGTAGTCCTTAGCTCTTTTGGCTAAATAGATGCTAGAATGTTATTCTGAGATGCTTTCTAGAGTTTTTCTTTCTTGCATGCAAAAAAACCAAAAAACAAAAAGCAAAAAACAACAACAACCAAAAACCCTGGAATGTGGCAGCTTGTGAATTCTTCTCCAGTCTTTTGAGTTTGCAGATAGTGGCCCCCACTAACAAATTGGCCCAACAAATTGATATTCTTCATCCCAGTTAGTGAGCATGAATCTCCAGCCTGTTCTCACCTCTAATTGGAGTTTTACTTTCTGGGGCAGAAAGTTAAGCTTGGCACAATCAAAGTGCCACTTTATTCATGCCCATTTGCCTATGATGAAACAGTAACTAATTTTCCAGCAAAGGACTGAGCAGTCTCTACCAGTCATTCTCTAAAACTAAATTTCCTGTCCTTTTTCTTCCTTCTCTCTTTCCTCCTGGGTTCTAATCTTTGTTCCTTTAATTGCTTATGGAGTGGCCTTCGTGAATTACTTAACTTGCTTTCATCAATTTTCTCTTCTTTAAAATATCAGTACCTAACTTACAGTTCTAGCTTTAACATTAAATGAGAAGATGTTTGTGAGGTCTTTGCCAACCTGTGTGGGCCACCATGACTTGCCTAATAACTCAGAGCTCCTACTATCTTTAATTTCCTCACTCTCACCCTCCCTTTTCCCTCTCTTTCTCCTCTTTTCTTCCTTAAACACTTCCTTCTTTCTACCATTCCTTCTTTTCCTCCCTTACCTCCCCTTTGTCATTCAACTCTAGTGATGGTCCGATAACCAGCTTGATCAGATGTTGCATTACTATTCATCTGAAATGAACTCTCAGGGCCCTTTGAACCAGTGCATGTCCATAAAGAGTCGGTTTATAATGTTGTCGATCTTTATGGCATCAGGACAATGTTACTTTGTTTTCTCTCTAGCAGCCATTTGAGGAGATAATCACAAACGAGTTTATGTTCCTCTAATCAGGATGTAGGAGTCACAAAGAAACTACTTCTTAATTTAGGGTAAGACTTTCCCTGGACAAAGCATGTGAGAAATATGGTTATCATATGAGGACTCCCATCTTCTCCTCTTTTGAATTGAGCAAAGGCCCATAAATTGTTTTCCCAGTGTTTGGGGGCCAGCTGTTAGCTATGTTTGCTGACTCGCTGAATCATTGGCCAATGTGTTGGCACCTTGTTAATCACAGGAACATTTCTATTGCCTATTCTGGTGAAAAATTCCGCTTTCTAAAGGAAGATATCACTCAGCAACTCAGAGTTTAATACCAAGCGACATCACCCATCGGTTTCCTAATGTCTGCTTCCCTAAGCAGGCATTACATTATTCCTTCAAATAGCAGGGCTGTTGGCTAACCTTTTCTCCATTTGAAGAAACAAAGGAGTTTTTAGAATGATTTTTTAAAATTTATATGTCGAAAGAGCTTGTTTTTTCTTTCTTCTTCCAATCCTGTCCGTATATTTTCATGTATGAATGACATGAGAACAGTTGTAGACAGGATATTTATGTCAGCATCTAAATGCAAGGATCGATACTTATTGGCTCCGGGACAATCACTACTGTATCCTGCCTGTTATTGAGCATCGTGCCTGACAGAGCATGAGGTCATTGTGTCTGCTATCCAGTCGACTCTGCACAGTTAATCCTACATGGTTGGGCTATAGTTGCCATTTTGCCCGTGAGGACACAGGACATTAAAAGGGTATTTGGTGTGTTAGTGTGGACAGGTGGAGTGGATCTGTACATGGGGTGATGGAACGTGAGTCTACCTGGCACCCCAGGGAGACTCTTCCTGGCTGTGTGGCTTCAGATAGGTATTTCACCTTCTTGCACCTCCATATGCTCATCTGTGTATGCAGACAGGGGTGCCTATGCCTGTCCTGCCAACCTCACAGTTTGGGTTGAAGATCATGTGAAATAAAAAGCCACGAAATCAATTTACTGCTTGTATAAAACAATGTGGAACTTCAGCAGTGTTATTATATCCTGAAAGTTTAGATGGCACCCGAGGGAAGGGCTGACGTTTATTATTTACTGTGATTTGGCATGGTTCCAAACACCTTTGCTTGCATTCTCTTATTTGAGCCCCACAAAGCTCCAAGATGAATTATTAGTTGTATTTTATATATAAAGAACCTGAGGGCGAGGAGGTAAAGTAATCTGCTCGATGGTACATAGCAAATGAGTAATAAAGACCAATCTTGAGCCACTCTCTCCAATGACAGAATGACAAAGCCTGGCACTTTCTTCACATCATACTGATAAAGCCACAGACACATTTGTGCCCTCTTTAGCAGACAAAACAAACAAAATCAAGCAACTCAGTAAGGGATATCTTTATCAAAAAAGATGAAAATATATTGTGGTTGGATCAGATCACCTCTATGTTCTTTGTTAAATATTTATTGTGCACCAACTTGCCGTAGAAACTGTCATTGTTCAACGGAGTTTTATTGACTTACTTATCTCTACCCAGTCCTGTGATGATGAATAGTGCACATAAAACAAGCAGTAAGTGGAGACCTATATGCATTCTGCGGAGAAGTGAATGAAGGCTTTAGATAGGTTACAACAATTTGCTCGTTTCCAGGTTCTGCCTCCTTAATGTCCCAGAAACCAGGTAAGTAGTTTGTTTGGCAGTTTAGATGCACACAAAGCACAGTGGGGCGTGGAATTCAGATTGAGTACTGAGAAACAACCAACCACTAGGCAAATATGGGCTTTGGAATTGGTTCACCTGAGTTTAGATTTTGGCTCTTCCCTTAATGAGCTCTGTCACTGGGGCCAAGGCTCTTAACATATCTGAACTTCAGTTTCCCCATCTGAAAAATGTGAATAATCAGAAATGCCTGGCCTATAGAAAGTGCATGACCTTGTTCCTGGCTATCATAGGTCTTCAAATGGCATGAATTCCTCCTTCCCCAATGCTACCCTACCTTCCTGCCCTCACGGTGGAGGAAACCTCCTGGCTGAATCCCGGAGATCCAGGATCTCACCCAGTTTTTTTTCCAGATGAAGCCCCCAAGCTGTTTTGATGACTTCCCTCCATTTCCTTTTATAATGAAGTGACAAAGATCTTTCTGGTTGTTTTTCCTTTTCATAAAGTAGGCAAGATAACAATCCTCATGCAATATTGGCTCTGCGATACATTTCCATGCTAATTAATAGCAGCCCCAATTGGGTGAGTTTTTTAAGGAAAATAAATTACATATATTCAGGTGTCTGGTTTTTACCGCCATTAAACTTAACTACCCTGTTTGTGTCTCTTTATTGCTCTTCTTTTATAAGGATCATAAAAAAAAGCTACAATACTTCAGCCAGGGGCTGGGAGGAAGCTGCCTTTTCATAATTCTAATAGCTTCCAATAAAATATGTTCAAGCACTCCTGGCCATCTGGCTGAAAAAGCTTGTTTAGAGAGGGTCCCTTCCCCCGCCCCTGATTCTTATAAGCATCAATTCTATTTTCCAATTCCGTTGCAGGATTAAATTTATGAACTTCTCAGCCCTTTGGGTGATAAATCTGTAGATTGTGACCATTTTCTCTTTCCAGTTTCCAATTAGCATGATTGGTATGGAATCTACAGAGACGGCTTGGATTCCTGCTACTTTCATCTTGCAGTTCGGTAGCTGAGTCAGCGCAGACTTCAAGCACCGCCTTGCCTCCTCTGGTGATTTTCCCACACTCACACCTTTTAGAGCATTTAACAATCGCTCAATATTATTTCCATTCAGTTGATTGAAAAAATAAAATTTAAAACCTGCAGGTGCAACTTGTAATTTTTCTTTAAAAATTTCCATTGAGCGCAAGTAATTTTCTATAACATTCTCATACAAGGGTGCAGCTTTATGTTTACCTAGGAAAATAGATTCCGCTTCTAGTCAGAGAGCAATACAAGTGATTGTGAGGCCTTCTGCAGGCACAAAGGGACATGAAGAAGGTAGAGAGTGATAAAGAAATGGGAACAGGCTCCAGGGTGAGACACCCACTGACTTTAACGACTATGTCATTTTCACAACCTAAGTTCCATGAAGAGGGAGGAAGGTTTAACAGAAGCCTGCCCTTCCCTGTTCTGTTTTCCTCCTCCTTCATGTCATCTTCCACCATCTCTTGACTATCAGTGTCACCATCTTAATTGCCAGTTGACAGTTTGGCAATAACGAGAAGAATCCAGGAGAAGAATCCAGATACAGGTTGTGGAACCAAACTTGGCTTGGATTCTGCCACTTACAACCATCATGATTTGAGGTGGAGATATTGCTATCCCTCGGTTCCAATTACAGCATCAATTATAAGAGAAGAAAATAGTACACACCTCTCCCAGATATAATCCTAGCACAAAGCTGGTGCACGAATAAGAGATGTTCTTATTCAATAATGTAGTAGCTGAAAGCTTCAACTCTGGGGCCAGAAAGATTGGGTTCAGTTCCAGCTTTTCCTGGATGTTCAGGCTCGGAGAAATTACTTAACCTCTCAGCTTCACCTTCCTCATCTCTAAAATGAGAATAATAATCATAGAGTATATTTTGTTGTTGTGAGATTAAATGAGATAAAGTGTTCTAAGGACTAAAACTGCAATATAAGCCGGGCTCGGTGGCTCAGCCTGTAATCCCATGTTTTGGGAGGCCGAGGTGAGTGGATTGCCTGAGCCCGCAGGTTCGAGACCCGCCGGGACAACTTGGCGAGACCTCATCTCCACAATAAATCAAAAACTAGCCGGGCGTGTTAGCACGCGCCTGTAGTTCCAGCTACTCAGAAGGCGGAGGCAGAAGGATCGCCGGAGCCCAGCAGGTCAAGGCTGCGGTGGCCGGGAGCGGCCACTGCACTCCAGGCTGGGTGACAGAGTGAGACTCCAACTCAAAAAAAAACCCTGCAATATAAATGTGATTGCTATCTAAAAAATTGATCAATTGCTTATTACTATTCCCTTTAGCTAATATTTGTCGAGTAGCTACTATGTGTCAAGTACTCTTCTAGATTCTTGGAATGGTCCAAAAGGGAATTAGAGCCTTCAAATGTACCTCAAACATTCTATTCATAGGAGAGATTTTTCTGTGCTTAAATCTTGACCAAATTAGCTGCCCTCAACATCATGAGTTCTTATAAGACAAGGCCTTTTTTTTTTCAGCACCCGTGACTGTTAGAATTCGCAAATTCATGAAGTGTTCCACATTTTTAAAAAAAGAAGCCTACACTGTATGTGCTAATTTAAGTAGTCATTCACCCTCTAACCCATTTGCCCCCATGAGAACAGGAATTTTGCCTATTTGGGCTCACTCACCATGTTCAGTGCAAGTCTTGGCACATGACAAGAGTTCAATCAGTATTTATGGAATGTCCAAGAGAAATAAGGTCCCTTTCCTTTGAGGACTTTGCATTTAGTAGAATTGTCAAATATTGCAAAATCTAAAATAAAGCTCTATGTTAAAAAGAGCTATAAAAACTAAACGGCGAAGAACCGACTCCACTGTGAGACTTGAGGAAATCTTCCCAGCGCAGAACCTTGAAGGGTGAATTGGAGTACTTCAAGCTAAGAAGGGGAGGAGAGCGCTTCAGGTGGATGAAAGAGCATGTGTTAAGGTGTAAGTGTAGCGGGTTAGAGAGAAAGGCTCGGCTGGCACTCAGGGAGCATGACGGAAGGAGTGTCAAGAGACAAAGTCTGATGGGGACACTTTTGTTTCCTGAGTACGTAGCTCAACGGCTTGCATGTAGTTACTGCTCAACAAATATTTTCTCACTGAATCCTGGATGAAAGAGCCATTTATTATCCCCAAGGAGAATCCACAGTATTCAACTATGAATAAATAGAAATGAAGTTTAGTAATTATTATTATTATTATTATTATTGAGTTGGAGTCTCACTCTGTCACCCAGACTGGAGGGCTCCGGCGGTCCTTCGGCCTCAGCCTTCCGAGTAGCCGGAATTACAGGCACACGCTACCACGCCCGGCTGATTTTTGATTTATTGTAGAGACGAGGTCTCGCCAAGTTGCCCAGGCGGGTCTCGAACCCGCGGGCTCAGGCAATCCACTCACCTCAGCCTCCCAAAGCACGGGATTACAGGCTGAGCCACCTAGCCCGGCCGGTCATTATTAAAGATACAGATTATGGCAGTGGCCATGAAGACCAAATAGAACAATGGTTTAAGTTAAGAGAGCTTTGCCTTTTTTTTCTACAACAGTCAGAATATAAAGAGTACAGGGCTGATACAGCAGCCCAGGGGCACTGGGGTCCTGGACTTCCTGTGCCTTATTGCTCTGTCATCCTACACAGCTTCACTTTCTGGATCCAAGATACCCGCTCCCACTGTCACCATCCTATCCACATGTGCCAGTGCCTGAAGAAAGAGAAGGTGGAGGCTACTACGTTATTCCAACTTGTTTCTCACTGCCTGGGAACTAGTGCCAAGAGAAGCTGGTGAGCATAGCCTTGAACAGGGTAATCATGGACCCCACTGAAATCTTAATTACTATAGAGTGAATAAGAGCACCATCTTGGCATCCCCAACTTCTGTGCATGGGAGTTGTTGAGTGTGAGGTCCATAGATAAGAAACATGAGACAAGAGCTTCACAGAGGACTCTAGTTTTTGATCCATTTAGAGTTGATTTTTGTGTATGGTGATAGGTAGGGGACTTGTTTTAATCTTCTGCATGTGGTCAGCCAGTTTTCCCAGCACCATTGACTGAATAAGTTCTCCTCTCCCCAGTGGTTGTCGGTGGAGGCTTTGTCAAACATGAGTTGGTTGAGAAATTAAGGTTTGCTTCTGGAATCTCTATCTTGTTCCATTGGTCCATATGCTTATCCTTGTACCGATACCAGGCTGTTTTGATTATTGTAGGCTTACAGTAAAGTTTAAAGTCTGGAAGTGTGATACCTCCCACTTTGTTTCTTTTGCTGAGGATTGTTTTTGCTATTCATGTTCTTTTTTGTTTCCATATGAATTTCTGTACTGCTATTTCCAGTTCTGAGAAAAATGCTATTGGTA
>CAUYQG010101828.1:0-40086 GCA_963574415.1 Tarsius wallacei
TTATCGTTAGAAATACAAGAAGAAGCTGGCAAAATGACAGTTTGGGCATAAATATACATACTACTCTCAGTACCTGACATCAAGTAGCCAAAACATATATAACAACAGATAGGAATTAAAAGGTGGGTACTCAACTTTGTACCAATTTGAATGATGTTTGCCATATTTTATTTTATTGTATTTTATTTTTTTTTGAGTTGGAGTCTCACTCTGTTGCCCAGACTGGAGTGCAGTGGCCGCTCCCGGCCACCGCAGCCTCGACCCGCTGGGCTCCGGCGATCCTTCCACCTCAGCCTTCCAAGTAGCTGGAACTACAGGCGCACGTTACCACGCCCAGCTGATTTTTTTTTTTATTTATTGTAGAGATGAGGTCTCGCCTGCCCAGGCGGGTCTTGAACCCACGGGATCAGGCATTCCACTCACCTCAGCCTCCCAAGGCACGGGATTACAGGCTGAGCCACCGAGCCCGGCTATGTCTGCCATATTTTAAAAGCCATAAATTGATGCTTGCAATATAAGCGTTAAATTTAGTACACATTTATATACACAGTATAATTACAATTGCAATTTTTTAAAACTCTAAACTACTGAAAAGCCACTGAAAGAAAATATACCAAAATGTTAACAGTTGATGAGTTTTAAAATGTTGAAATTTAGGTATTTTAAATTTTCCTTTTTTCCTACTTTTTCTTCCAGTATTCTTTAATGATCAAATAATATTCAAGGACTTAAAAAAATATACTGGGAAAAAAAGAGTAAGACTCATTCCTATAGCATAGGATTTCAAATTTCCAAAATTTGAGACCATATATTTATGGGGGATTTGCGTAAAATTTGACCAAAAAAGGGCGCAGACTGGACTCCCAGCAGGCCCCATGCAGCCTGGTTTTATTGACTCCCGCGGGTCCTCCTAGGTCACACTTCCTCCTTGAAACCCCGTTTGTCCCAGGGCTCTGCATTCTCCCAACTCAGCTCCCACTCCTCCCATTGTGCCATTTCTGCCCTTCCATCCTATGGCAGCTCAAATGTGGTTGTTTCGAGACATATCCCAATCTCCTTGTTTGTCCCCTCTGCCCATAACACTGGTGACCTTACCCACTCTTGTACAGGGACGTAGCTCCCCTCTGTATGCTGAGGACTTCTGAATTCATCTCTAGCCCCAAACTCATCACAGAACTTCGAGGGTGTACCTCAGCCTGTAGACTGGACATCACCCCATAGATGTGGGACAGGAATGGCGGATATGCCTGCAATCGATCCCCTCTGAGTGCATGAGTGGGTGGCAAAGAGATTGTGTGAGAGGCAGGGATGCTCCTGAGGGTGGTGATAAGAGAATTTAGGCATCCACAGTCAGATGTAGAAGATGGTTCCCATGAAAGAGTCAGAATAAATTGTGACCTTGAGTATGGCCCACTCTATGCCATCAAAAAAATAAAACCTATGGCTCTCTCTGATATACAGGATTATAAACTATGGATATTGCAGTAATCAAAAAAACAACACAGTCAAATTTAAAAACCAGGCCCAGGTTTCCCTGGTGCTCAGAATGCTCACCCTGGACTCCACAAATTTTCTTCTGCCCACCACACACAGCCAGCCAGCCGCCAGTTCAGTGGACAGACTCTGCTCCACCACTGAGATTTGCTGGTCAGTGGTTTCTGGTCTGGCCTCCTGGCTTCTCAGAGCAGAGTAGAAAGACTGTAAATTCCCTGAAGCTTTTAATCTACCAGTAAAACAAGTGAGGTTGAGATCAAGTTTTTAGCCCACAGATGTGGTATGTTAATTTAAAGACTTTTATAACTACAAGGTACAGTCTCTTCTGAAAAGCACAAAAATAAACTTAAGTACTAATTCTAAACGTATATTGTTATCAATTTCAGTTCTAAATACATACTCTCATTGGAAAGTAAATGTCTTTAAGAGAGCTTTCTAAAATTATTACGTGTAATTTCTCTTATATCCTAAGTCTAGATTGCTGTTCAGTTACCATTTTATTTTGAAAGGCAAACATGCATGAGGCCACTCTGGAAAGATGGTTTCATGAAATACTATGCAGCTATCTGGGTTTGGAAAAGTAAGAGATGTTGCTAAGTAACCTCTAGCAAGTCATGTAACTTTTCTAATTCACAATTTCTTATTTTTTAAAGTGAGGAAAGTAATACCTACCACAAAAGACTGTTGTAAAAAAAAAAAAATTCTACTTCTTAAAGTGCCTAGTACAGTGTCTGTCTTGCAGCAGGAGCTCAGTAAACATAGAAGTTATTATTCTAACATCAAACAGTAGTCTTCAAGTTCCCCACTCCTGCCCCATGCACATGTTAAATGAGAGTCCATGTGGGGAAAACTCCCAGGTTTACTACAATTCCCAGCAGGACAGCTCTAGCTCCATATTGCTTCTCCTCTCACTCCAGAAACATCAGAAGGCACTGATTTTCCCTGCAATTGAAGTGATTACAGGAAAAGTCCCTCAACACTTTGCTTATTTATTTTTTTAAAAGTAAATTTGTCTTGAACACCATTGCTTTATCATTAGTAACAAATAAAGGAGACTGCACCAATATCTAAAAAACAGGTCCCAATTATTTGAGAGCCTGTCTTCTCAGAAACAGGTGTAACTCCCATGGAGTCAGAAGCCCTAACAGCCCCCTCCATTGTGTAAGACCTGGGGACTTGGCTCCTTGCTTCAATCATACTCTCAAGCAACTGGCTGTCTAGGGCCACATTTTCTTACTTCCTCAAACTCTGTCCTTTCACTGATATGGTACCTTACCTTTAGCTAACAGTTCATAAATGTTACATGAATAAATGCATCTGAATTCTGCCCCCAGTATTGTACCACCCTGCACTGGGACTGGCAAATGTGCATTATGGGCCAAAATCAGGCCAGATGACTTGGCTTCCAGCAATAATGTGCACAGAAGGCAAATGATTAAATAATGCATGTCTATCCACTTGACACGACATTCTGCAGCCACTGGAAATTATGCTCTTGAAGACTCAAAGGCCACATGGAGATGCATCTAACATTAATTGAATAAATAGACCATAAAGAGTGTCCTGGTTCAGCCATCACACGCATGGACCCAGACAGAAGGGGAAAGCCAAACATGATTTGTTGCTATGAGAGGGGCATGATTCTGCATGATGTGTTTCTAAATTCTCTGCCAAGTTGTGTAGTTTTTACAATGAATAGTGGGGTGACTCAGGGAGATAGAAAGGCCCCCAAGGTAGGAAATTGGCCCAGGACTTCTTCACAGGTACTGGCCAAAATCAGTGTGCTGAACTCCGAATAAAGGCTGAGGAGCCGGACTGGGGGAAAGGATGGGTAAACCAGAGTCCATTCAGGAATGAAATGTGGACTTGACCCAGAATAGCTGTCATGCTTAGCCTCGGAGTCTAAATTAATCCTCTTCTTAGTTTATTGACATCTATGAAATTGATTCTCACCACAGAATCACAACCCGTGGCTCTGGCATTACAGTCAATAAAGCATGACCGGGGAAGCAGTAGAAAGCATCTGTACCAAATATTCGCAGAGGGGCACCATGGTGGGCTTTGCTAAGGCCTATGTGTTATCCTATGCATTATTGGAGAGAAAGACGTTTCAGTGGGAGGAGAGAAAGGGGGAGACAGGGAGAAGTGGGGGTGGAATATGTTGGTGGCAGTGGTTGAGGGAGGGAGGGCAGCTTCTGCTGCTGTCAGGTCAAAGCTGACTTTGGGTGCCGCCTCCTCTATACTCATGCTGAAGCCCTGGACCCACTTTAATTGAATGTGCCCTCTTCCCACTCTGACCCCACCCTGCAGATTTGGAAGGAGCAGGTGCAGCAGCAGAAGGGCCCAGACAGCTTGCTCCAGAGGTGATTCCTTATCCAGGACTTTCAAAGGGAAGGGAGGGCTTAGCCCTTTGTCCTCATACTGTCTTGGACTTCAAAGAGAAGGAGGTAAATAGCAGAACTGGTCACAGGGAGAAAAGGGCTTCCCAGGAAGTCAAGCTGGAAATTGGAAACATCTAACCCCTTCATTTTCTTGCTACAGACCCAGACTTGAACTCCCCTCTCCAAAGACAGGACCCACTGCTTGGCCACAGGAACAGGTCCCTCCCTTGGTCTTCAAGTCCTTCATTTGGAAAAGAGCTGAGAAGGGCACAGTCCAAAGGGTCCATGGAGACACGAGGACAGTCCTGTAACAGCCCTAGGCTACACAGTCCCACCCATTCCCAGCTGGGCTACCCTGCAGGCCAGGAAGGAAGGGCCTGTGGTGCCCATCACTTGTGCCCCAGGCTCCTTTCTCCTGCCCCAAGCTCTTGCTGAGAGCAGAAATACCATTCTGCAGGAATCAACACAGGAGCCTTTAAGCCCAGTGCCCCCAAACCTACTCAGACCCTTCTCAGGAAATCCAGCCCAGCATCAAGGTTTCCATGGCAGTCAGAGTTCCCTGGTCACTGGACACAGAGACTAACTGAGATTTTCTAGAACAACCCTTCTCAAGCACAGAGCACTAACCACCCCTCATGCAGCCCTGACTGCTGCCTGGTCCTGGCAGCCCATATTACACTGAGCTTTTTAGGGTCTGGCAGGTGAAGCCTGGACCACCAGCAATCCAGCCCTGGTTTGTCATGTACCCCACCTCAAGGTACCTGGTAAACCAGGTCAGACTCCAAATCTATAACCTACAGTGACCTAGCCCCTCACCCATGTCTGCCACATCTATGGCACCCAACGTGCAACCATCAGAAAATGGTCATCTCCCACAGGGCAGCCAGATTTGATTACATCACTGAGACTCTCCCCTGGCTTTGGCCAGGTTGGCCTACTCTGAACATAGTCACCTTTGTCTGCTAGGATTTTTGATGTGACCACAGCTCCTAGACTCCAGAATCTGACTGGTCCTAGTCTCCTCTGGTCTCTCTGCACACACTGCTGTGGCATGACTATCTGTGTCCAGGTCTGCCTCTCTCCACTAGGCAGGGACCCCAGCAGCCCCTAGTCCAGGTTCAGGCATTGATAAAGGGTTCTACAACATGGGGACCTTAGGGGCTGCCCCTTGCAAACCTCCCAAGTGCACCCTTTCTCTTCCTTCTAATCAGACATCGAAAATAAGGGGTTCAATGTTCCAGTTCCCAGCATAACATCCTAGGAAGCCTTTTTCTCCCTGTGACCAGTTCTGCTATTTACCTCTTGCCCTTTGAAGTCCAGACTCAAGACAGTATAAAGACAAAAGGATAAACCCTCCCTGCCCTTTGACAGTCCAGAGCGAGTAGTTTCTTCTGGAGCAAGCTGCCGAGGCCCTTCTACTGCTACATCTGCTTCCCCCCAAGTCTGCAAGGTGGGAAGGGAGAAGGGTGAGGGTCTCCTCCAATTTGTTAACCAGAGGCAAAGTGGCTGTTTGAGGCAGGCTGTGTGGCTCTCCTGTTCAAAGTATTGCTTCTAACACATCCATCAAGGATTTGTCCTAGGCTTTCTGGTCATACACTGTTTATTGCCCTGTTTCCTAATGTCTTTTTTCCATGGCCAAATCTTCTTGGGAGATGCCCTCAGAAGCCAAAGGGCCTTTGAGCTGGAAAATCTTGGGCCGTTAGCTGCTGTAAGTGGAATCAAGTAAATTTGTCTCCACGGTGATGTTTATTTTCCTGCTCCCGGGATGAGACATAGACTACTCAGATGCTCCAAAGCAAACAAAGAAATGGGAAGTGGGTGAAGGTGGACACAGCTCACAGGAAGTCTAGGGCGCCTGGCAGAGGCACAGGAAGGTATTTTCCTATGAGCAGATCCCCTAACTGGCATGCAACCCTCTCTTCTCCAAAGTCCTCAACTTTCCTTTTCATTTCTGGGCCTTGAGCACAGCGAACAAGGGACTGGATCCTCAAGTGAACCTGTCTTGTACCTGCCCCCGCTTGCCAAGCCCCTCCTCTCCCTCTGTCCTGCCCACTCCCTCCCTCCTTGCTTTCTCTGATTCTCAGCTCCCACATTTGGAAGTGACTGCTCATAGCACATCAGCACCCCCATTTTCAACTCCCCATCCCACTCCTGTGACCCAAATGCTAGATGTTATACAGTTCCAAACCCAGAATCATCCTGTTGACTTTTGCCTATAGTCCTAGGGTTGTGCTTTCCAGTATTGGAGCCACTAGCAACATGTAACTATTTAAATTTAAATAAATATAAATTAAATTAAAAATCTAGTTTCCTAGTTACCCCAGCCACATTTCATTTTTTTGTTTGCTTGTTTTGTCTTGAGTTGGAGTCTCACTCTGTTGCCTAGGCTGGAGTGCAGTGGCATACTTACAGCCATTGCAGCCTTGACCTGCTGGGCTCAGGTGATCCTTCCACCTCAGCCTTCCAAGTAGCTGGAACCACAGGCACATGCCACCACGCCCAGCTAATTTTTTGATTTAGTGTAGAGACAAGGTCTTGCCAAGTTGCCCAGGCTGGTCTCAAACCCCTAGGCTCAGGCAATCCTCCCACCTCTGTCTCCCAAATTGCTGGGATTACAGGTGTGAGCCACATCACCCGGCTCCCAGTCACATTTCAAGTGCTTGATAGCCATGTGTGGGCAGAGGATATCCTAATGGACAGTGCAGAAACAAACATTTCCTTTATTGCAGAAAGTTCTATTGGACAGTTACTACCTAGGGCCTCAAGATATTTTAGGATCCTAATTCTTTCACAAAATGCATTCACTATTCCTCCCAGCTCTTCCCTGCCAGCTACAAGTTTGACAATACAGAGAAGTATGAAGACGATCTTTGAAATCAGATAGACTTGATTTTAAATCTCTGATTTGAAACTTGGTTGCTGAATGAACCTAGGTAGACACAGCCTCCTCTACTGTAAAATGGGAATAATCATATCGACCTAGGTGGATTGACAGGAGGACTAAATGAATAAATTTAAAGTAACTGGCAGAAAGAAGCAATCCACAAATGTAGTTATTATTGTTCTTGTTATTGATAAAATGTTGAACAGCTCAGGGTCGAGGTTGAGTCTGTATGAAGGATTTAAATGTGTGCACACAGTCAGGGTTGGAAAATGAATGCTGTGACAGAAATAGCAATGAATAATGTAGATTTGTCCCATAGCCTCTTGGGGATATTTCTATTTTGGGTGCTATTTCCACACCATATTGATTTTAAATCAATTGTTAAGAGCTTTTCATTGTTTCACAGTTTTCAGAAACATTTCTCTCCCTCAGACATTCAGTAGCTCTCCCTGGCAACTTTCATCCATGAGTCACTCATACAAGCAGTAGGGACAAGCTGCTAGACCAGCCAAGGGTTAGCTCCAGGCTGCTGTGGGGAGCTTCTTGGCTTGGTCAGGAACTGGTTGTCAGTATGACCTGGGTCAGATGGATCAAATCTCTTCTTCTGGTGTCCAGTTCTCATAATAACATAATAAATGGGGTTGTCAACAATCAAATGAAGTTATTGAATCAGCATTCATTTCCTTGTGGATGCACCTGTGTCTGATATCCATGGGACCTTGTTCTGCATTAAACCTTAACAGTAGATGCTCGGTGCAAGTGTTGGTTAGTTACCTGATCACGTAAACATCTCATTTGGAACTATGCTATGGACTTTGCAAAAGTGGGATAAGATTATTAATATTGCAATAGATAAGATTATCTAAATTAGAGCCTCTATTTTACTTTCACCTTTGTTCTGTCTTAATTCTGAACTTTATTTTTCTAAAGGAAGATATGGCCCATTATCTGCACCAGGGATCTCTGCTTCTTTTTGGTCAAACCCACTCACTCAGCACCCCTGAGCACCCTTCACATGGCAGGCTCCGTGCTGGGCTACACCATCATCTCAGGGACACACATGTGATTGACTTCCCTGCAGCATAACACAAGGGCTGACAAACCGAGGTGCCATCCTTTCAGAGTTGGGTACCTCTCCTTCTCTTCCAGGGAGACTACTACTTCTCCAAATCCTTACCACCCAACACCAGTTTGAGCAGGACCTAGGCCAAAAAGCTTGTTTAGTATCCTACCAGTCTCCCAACCTGTAGATTCACCCATCCTCATCACTGCACAGTGTTAACAATAATACAAAGAGTTTAGGGTCAGCTTTGATGTTTCCCATGGGGTCTCCACCTTCTGCTTCTGTCCTCACAGTCTCCTTGGTTTCTGTCCTTCTTTCTTCCCATCCTGGATATGTTCTGGTGGTTCAGCAGAGCCACTCTGGCTCCTTTGGAGCTTCCCCTTGTCCTCATGGCATTCAGTGAAATTTGCCTCCCATAGCTCCTATACTCAAGAGATGAGAAAGCTGAATACCTTTTGTCTTCTGTGGTAAACCCAGCCACAGATTCTCCATGTGGAATCTTAGAACCATCTAGCTGGAGGAGACCCTCTTGACATGCAGGGCTCTTGCCCATTTCACCTACCCCAAGTAGTCTATTTCTTTTGAGTAAGAGAGATTATCCCTTACCACTTCCAGCCTTGATGGCAGTACACCTCCAGGAACATTCATGAGGTTCATTTTTTAATTTCCCTGTTCTAAAAATTCACAACTAAAGATCTGAAGCCAGAAGTTCTGATTTTGGCCCTCATAAGCCCCACTATCTGATAAATGGGAGTAGGTGCCATGACAATGATCTCATGGCACCATCCCATCAGCTGAGGCTCAGGCTTCTCTTCCACACCCTCCTGTGAAGGTTTCTGCACCTTTTATTAGGAACTGTTTCCTTAAGAATGTTCTTCTGGTTTATAATAGAGTCACCAGGGCAACAGCTTTGCAGGAGAACATCACGGCATCTATTGAACTTTCTGGTGCCTGGCACAGTGCTGAAACATTCCATGTGCACTTTCCCATTTCATCCTCTTATTCATCTTATGATGTGGTTACTGTGGTGACCTCCATTTCACAGATAAGAGAACTGGGTTCAGAAGTTACTTTACCCAGGTACAGTGGAGTCTAGCCCAGCCTAACTTGAGTTCCCGAGTGTTTAACCATGATGCCATATGCACTTGGCATAAAGGATCAAAGCTCTAAAGACAGTGCCCAGAAGTCACAAGGGTCTCTAGAGATGCTCATTCCCCCTGTGACCCCTGCAGCCCCAATATGGAGAGGTGGGTGAAGCAGGCAGAAGAGCAGGATAAATCCCCTGGAGGAGGGCTCAGGGAGATGGCATCTTTAGAATAATTACATCCTGTCATGTATACACTGGGTGCCATCATCAGTGTAAAGACATGGTCAAAGAAAGGATTCAGGAAAGACTGTCATCTCCACAGCCAATGGCCAGAAGAAAGACTGCAGTCGTTCCTAGCCCTGGACACCAACCTGCCGTGATTCTGTATGTGCTAACTCAGCATCTCCCCATAGCCAGGGCTCTGCTGGTGTTCCTTATGATGAAGCAGCAAGAAGGGCTAGTGAGGAGATCAGAACCCAGAAAACACAGAAGCATCTCCTCTGGCTTTATGCAGGGAGGGCCTGAACTGGGCGGGTGATCTCCCCAGCCCATGCCCTTGGTCACCTTGGGCCATGTCCACCCTCATTGTGGGCTGCCCATCCGCCTGAGGCCCCTGGACCCTCTCTCTCCCCAGTGCTGTTCTGCTGGGTGACATCACCCCCTCCTAAGCCACTGCTGGGCTCCAGAGCCGCCCACATGGACCTCCATAACTTGCTTCACCTATGCTATTCTATTTCTTCATGCTCTGAGTGCCTCCATGGAGTCTGGAATAGTGGCAAGCTTAGGAGATACCTGTAAGAGGGTAAACAACGAGGTGGCCCAAAGCCCCTTGGCTAAGCCTGAAGCAGAGGTCTGAGGTTGAGAAATAAGACCACTAGGTGGAAAGACCCAAACTAGTTTGCTGGTGTCTTTGTTTTCTGTTGCTATAACAGGATACTTGAAACTTATTTTTAAAGAAAATAAATGTGTTTCTTACAGTTCTGGAGGCAAGTCCGAGGTCGAGGAGTTGCGTCTTGTAAGGGCCTTCTTTCTGTGTCATAATATGGTAAAAGGCATCACATGGGAAGAAACAGGGAGCATGCCAACTCAGGTCTCTCTTTCTCTTCTTCTTCTTTTTTTTTTTTTTTTTTTTGTTTGAGTTGGAGTCTCACTCTGTCACCCAGACTGGAGTGCAGTGGCCGCTCCCGGCCAACGCAGCCTCAACCTGCTGGGCTCCAGAGATCCTTCCGCTGCAGCCTTCCAAGTAGCTGGAACTACAAGTGCGCACTACCACACCCGGCTGATATTTTGATTTATTGTAGAGATGAGGTCTCGCCAAGTTGCCCAGGCGGGTCTTGAACCCACGGGCTCAGGCAATCCACTCACCTCAGCCTCCCAAGGCACGGGATGACAGGCTGAGCCACTGAGCCCGGCTCTTCCTCTTCTTATAAAGCCACCAGTCCCATCATAAGGCTCCCCCTCTTGACCTTATCTATTCCTAATTACCACCTAAAGGCCCCACCTCCAAATGTCATCAACATACAAATTTGGAGATTACATTTCCAACAAATGAAATTTGAGGGACACATTCAAACCATAGAAACTGGTAACTTTTTTAAAAATTACAGGAAAAGTCTTCAGCCTTGCAGAGCAAGATCATTGGATGAGGATGAAAGAATGATTTTTGAGATCCCTTCTGTGACAAGGAGGCCAGAAAATCTGGGTCAAAATCCTGTCTCTAACACTAACTTGAACCAGTTTCTTTATCTCTTCCAGCCTTAGTTTTCTCAACTGTAAAATGGGATGATACTAGTACTTGCCTCTTAGGTTGTTGTGAAGATTGACGAGCTAATAACTTTGAAAATTACTGCATGAGCTAATAACTTTGAAAATGACTGTGGCATTCCCCTGAGGACTATGTAAATGTTAACTATTATAACTAAAATCTTTTTTTTTTTGAGTCGGGGTTTCACTCTGTTGCCCAGGCTGGAGTGTAGTGGCACCATCATGGCTCACTACAGCCTCAGTCTCCTGGACTCAGGTGGTCCTTCTACCTCAGCTCCTTGAGTAGCTGGGACTACAGGTGGCTAATTTAAAATTCGCCACCACACCTGGCTAATTTTTCTTATTTTTTTGTAGAGATGAGGTCTCACTATGTTGTCTAGGCTGGTCTCGAACTCCTGGGTTCAAGTTATCCTGCCTCTGCTTCCCAAAATGCTGGGATAATAGGCATGAGCCACTGCATCCAGCCTATTAGAACTAAAATCTTATAAGCAAGGCTAGGGCTGTATATAATACAGTGATTAAGGAAACTGACCCTTTTCAAGGAGACCAGCATTTTAGCTGCCAGAGACCTCAGAGATCCTCACATTAACACCCTTACTTTAATGAAGGAACCAGTACAGACCAACCCAGGCTCTCCCAGCAGCCCCCACACCACCTCCCTCTCTGAGGCAGGTACACCCACAAGAGGCAGAGACTCACCCACCATTCCCTGGAGGTTAAAATAAGGAGACTGCCAAGAAAGCAATTTGCAGTCTCTCAGATCTATGGCTAAGGAGAAAATTCCCTCCCCTTCTCAAACCCTCAGCATCATCAAACTACAACTGAACCTCTCAGTGGGAGGTGGAATTCCTTACCACTAGTTCTCCCCTGACCAGAGGCTCTCAAGCAGCTGGGCCTCTGCTGTTTCCTACTTCAACAACAGCAAAATGCTGTTTTCCTCCTCTGAGCACTTCCCTCATACTCTTCCAGCCCCTTGTCAGGAGTCTCTGTCTTGCCCAAGCACCTGACCCAGGTCACAGCTCAAATGAGGACCAGGCTCAACGTCTGTGGCTTTCTCAGTTCTGGCCAAGGGAATGAGGTTGATTCTGATTCTGAATCTTTGCAGAATCAAAATAAACCTCTTCCTTCACCCAGAATAAATTTCATCTGCTGCTGAGTATTTCTGCTATAGTTTGATGATACTGAGGAATTTGTTATCTTACAGTTTTGGAGGTCAGAAGTCCAAAATTGATTTCACTGGGCTAAAATCAAAGTGTCACTGGAAACCCTAGGTGGGAATCCATTTCCTTTTTTAACTCCTAGAGGCCTTGGAACTCCTTGTATTCCTTGGACCGTGGCTTCTTCCTCCCTCTTCAAAGCACATCTCTTCAGCCCCTGCTTCTCATCAACCCCTTCTTGCACCTGTGGTTTTCTTGCTTCCATCTCATCAGGACCCTTGTAATTACGTTGGGCCCACCTAGATAATCCAGGCTACTCTGCCTATCTCAAGATACTTAACTTAATCATATCTGCAAAGTTCCTTTTTTTCCATATAGAGTAACATATTCAAAAGTTCTGGGGCTAGTTCATCAAGCAAGTGGGAAGAAAACAAATACCCTCCCTCCAGACTCTTGTGTAGGTCACACTCACTGGTGCCCTGAAATGTCAACAGTCCAGAAATGGAGGCTGGACCAGAAAGATGCTCCTGGGAGGTAGTAGGGTTGAAGGCGTGGGGTTTAGACTTGATTGTTTTACCTGACATGGCTTCTTCAAGGGATGTGGAGGAGCCAATTGACACTAACATTGCCAGGTTGGTCACGAGTTTACCAGACACAGAGAGCACAAATGCACAGCAAAGTGACTTTAATGGCCAGGAGTTAGCAAGCTCTGTCCAAGGCTCCTCCTTCTCCCTCATTCCTACCTCCAGGTAATCACCAAGTCCTGTCGATCTTTTTAAATGCCCCTCAAGCCACTTCTTTCCAACCCATTGCCACAGCCAAACTGGAACCCCATCCGTGCCCCCTGACATGTAGGCTTTAACTCCATGTCCTCTGGCCTCTCTCACCCACCCCCACTCCACATAAACATCTTCCTGTACTGTCATCCCAAAGCATACATACAATGGGAGAACCCAAAGAGACCCATAATTATCTTTTGGAGGACAGGCCCCTTGTGGTACAAGCTTCCCCTGCTAGGTAAGTATTCTAGGAACCCATTGGCATTGGTGTACCAGCTAGTGCTGTGGTGAGAGATGATTTGTGGAAGAAACGTCTCGAGATGTGGCAAACAGGTGACTGGTTCTTCCATCATGACAATATACCTGAATATGCTGAGTGTTCCACAGTTTCTGACCAAAAACAGCATGACCCCTGTGCCCCACCCGCCCTATTCACTCGATTTTGCCCTGAGTGACTCTTTTTTTGCATCCCTGGATAAAAAGTCCTCAAAGGGAAACATTTTGCCACCATGGAAGAGGTGAAACAAAAAAACAGCAGAAGCAAAAAGGCATAAAGATTGACGAGTTCAAAAATTGTTTTGAGCAGTAGAAAAAGCATCTCAATAGGTGTATTGCATCAAATGGAGAGTATTTTGAAGGTGACTAAAGTTTAAACATGTAAGCATAATGACACAATTTTTAATAAATTCTGGGGGTTTTTGGGGTCCCCCCCTCGTATGACCATGTCCCTCCCTTTTGTGTCTCTCTCTCATCCTTGGGTGGAGATTTAAGCTCTTCACTTTGAGTTATGCCATCCCTGCCCACCTCTCCACAAGTTCCAGGTAGTCAGAGCCACAGCAAGCAGGTAGCAGATGTACAAGGGCAGAACTGGACATGGGAGTGAAGCAGATGAGGGAAGGAGGGAGGATGGGGATACTGTGTAGATAGTACAGCAGGGATGGGCCTGGCTTCAGAAGCCCTGACATGCTGGTGGGCACAGGCTGTAAGCTATACCAGCCCCCAATTAGCCCAGGCGGGTCAGTGGGTGGGCACCAGGTAGGGCCCAGCCGCAGAGCTGTTGGCCTTGTTCTGAATCAAAAGGGAATGGCTTCTGAGTACTGGTTATTATTTTGAATACTGAAAGAACAAGAGGGGAGGTCTTTTCTCTTCAAATGATTTTGGCCAAACTTCAGAGATGGGGAATACCCACTGGGACCTGGCTGGGCTGAAGGCCATGGCTTGCTGAGGAAATGATTTGGTCTCTTTTGCATCAGCTGAAGACATAGAAAGTAGGTCCGGGTACCTACCTGAGTCACCACCATGAAGCTTAATTAATGCTTGCAAAGTGTTCTGAGGCCTTGACTGAGAGGCCTCATGTGAACACAGAATATCCTTATTAATCACTGTGACAGCACCAAGTGAGGTGGCCTATGGGGCAGTTGCCTCCACGTACAGAACAATGGATGCAGCCGAGCAGTTAAATTGTGATTTTGAAGAGTGGTCCTGATCAGCTGGCTCAAAAGCTGCTTAGCTGGAGAAGGCAGGCCCTCCTGGGAGCCACTTAACTCACCTGGCCCTTATCTCCCATGCATTAAATAGAGGCAATAAAACCTCTCTCCCTGCTGGGCAGGGATAATAGGAGGACTGTCAGGTAATGGTGAAGCATCCCTTAATCCTGGGTAACCAGGCTGTTCAACCTTGCCAGGAGGAGTCAGGTGAAGGATCATACAGGCTCCTCATCAGGCTGGGTATCTTTGGGCAAGTCTCTTGACCTCTCTGAGCCTCAATTTTCTCATCTGCAAAGTGGGATAATTATAATCATACCTTTCCTTTATAGAAATGTGAGGCTCAAATGATGTGGACATAAATAGGTCTTGGTGCCTATATGTAGTAATGATATCAGTAATAAGAATAATAACATTAATAGCAATAGCTGGTAATGACACTACCACTTGTCAGGCACTATTATAAACATGTTCCAATAATTAGCTACTCTGATACATATTTTACATGAGGGAGCCCAGGAACAAAGTGGTCAAGGAACCTCCAAGTTCCTACAGTTAGTGAGAGGTGGAGCTGGGCCCAGGCAGTCTGACTCCAGTCTTTTCTCTCTCCTACTCTGTGATGCTGCCTTTATCATTAGTGTCATTAAACTTATTTTGGGAGTAAGCTTCATTATGATTGTCATCATCATCATCATTTCATGTGGTAAATGGAAACTGGACCCTGGAGCATCTGTGCTGTGTCGGGGTTGGGAAAGATCTCTCTAGCTTCCATAGAAGGAGAAGAAAGTTACTGTTATCAAGATGGTGGTGAAGTATGTGAGTTTTCTCACTTATCAAAACTCTGCAGATGGAAGGAAATGTGTAAGTAACAGAATTTTAGGAAAAACAATCAATAGATGCTGGATGCTGAAAGAGACTAAAAGTGCAGCCTGCCCCTCCCTCAGGCTGTGCATTGAGGGGGTCATTGTCCCCACGTGCTGTAGACAAGGGGCTGCCTGTGGGTGGTACAGCAGGAGAGGCCTGGTGGTTCAAGCAGCAACAGTCCCTCCTGAACCAGCTGATCTCCCCAAGGAAAGATTCAGAAACCTGACCGGAAATCCTCAGTCTGGTTAATGTGCTCAGTCCATGCTCCAGAACTTCAGCCAGTTCCTGCAGCAGGACCATGGCTCAAGGACCATCCAACCCTGAGCTTTTTCCTGCCTTATTAGTAGCCATAGCAACTCTGGGGCATTTCCTTAATGACACTCCTAAGCCAGTCCCAGAGGAGTGTGGCCCAGCATCCCTCACCCTTCCAGGACCAGATGGCTCTGTCCCCCTAGCCGCTCCCTATTTCTCCATTCTTCTCAACCCTCCTAAGGCCCGCTCCTACAAATAGACTATACTGGGGCCTGCCCTAGGCCCAGCTTTACCCTCATGCCACCCTCTCTCCATCCTGCCTTTGTGCTCTCCCCTCAGCATCCTGCACTCACACCGTCTCTCTCTTCTCCCTAGAAGGATACACCCAGCAGGCCCATTCAAGACTCAGAATAGGGATGGCTTCCTGCTTTGGACTCCTTGTCCCCAGAATCATCTTTGTACAAGCTAAAGACTATAGTGCAGGTCCATCTGGCGTTTATGAGGAGACAGAGACAGGGGCAGGTTGACTTTAGGAATGAACAAAAGAAAGACTTTCCCAAGCCACCTCCCCTTTGAAATGGGCTTCTCTGTTATATGGGTTCCAAACTGGTTTGCAAGATAATGTGGTATATAGAGTGCTAGTATAGACTACAAAATGCATAGAACTCTCCTCGGCTGCCTGCAGGAAGATGTGATGCCAACATGGATGTTGTTCTTTGCCTTCTCCATTTGCCTTTTGGGGAACGTGTTCCTATCAGGAAAGTGAGTCTCTCACCCTAGGAAAGCTCTTGGCTTTAAAAAATTTAGCACAATTCTTTTTATATCAGATGGTTATATTTAAAGTATTCGGAGGCCTAGATTTGCATCGTCTTAGTTAAATTACTCATCACCCATCTCTCATCTACAACCTTTTTTTCATTTTATGAAGCCTTCATTTACATAAAGAGTTTCATTTTCCTCCAGCCAAGTGCTCATTTCTCTCATGGGTATTTGAGTTGTAGATCTACCTGCCTGGACAAACACTCAGTGAGTATCTATACTGGCCCTTATGCTGCTGCACATCGTCTGCTTTGAGGCATGCATCCCTGGGTAGGCATCTTTCATGAGAAAGAGAAGTCCAACAGGCCAGAAATGCACCTTGGCTGACATCCAGAACCCGACAGGTGGGGGGGACAGAGTCAACCACATGGCGGGGCAGGTTCTTGAGAGCAACATGATTTTTATTAAAAATTGTTATGGATGTCTGCCATTTATTGAGCACTTGATATGTACCAGGCACATGCTTATTGTATTGAAATTCAAAATAATTCTGTGATGTAGGCATCAGGCCCACTCCTTGGCTGAATAAACTAGGGTTTGGGGAAGTTGTGACTTGGCAAATGTCCCAGGCGGTAGCAGGCAGACAGGTCTGTCTGTCACCACACCCGCATGGCTATATACATGTGTTTACTCATTTATATCCTACTTCATTCCACACAGTGTTTGAGGCAGCTCAGAGGGAGCCATGTGATATAGCAAAACAACACAAAGGACAATAGCAAGGAAGGTATATAAAGGGAACTCAGAAGGTGCCAGGGTCTTTGTCTAGCAGCACATAGGTCTCAGGCTGGGCTCCGAGCTTCCTGGTGACCAAAGCAAAGAAGGTCCAGTCTTTTTCCTGGTTGTATTTGTAGTATAAACACAAATGAAACAGATCAAAGGCCTAGAGAAGCACAATTTTTTCTAAGTCCAAGCCCAAAAACAAACAAATGTCTCCTAAGTGGCCTCTTAGTGAGGCTTGAATGCAATAAGAGTGTAACAGTAGAATAATTGAGAAGGCTTTGTCAGCAACCAGAGCACAGCAGGGCCAGGGTGGCTCTGGAGCAGGGTACGGAGCTGTCAGTCAGTCCAGCCTTTCTCCGCTGAGCCATGGCAGCTGTCATAGACTGGGTTCCCTGAGAGTGTGTGGATTTGTTAACGAGTACAAGGAAGTAAAGAAGGCACGGGGAGAAGTTGACTCAGATTTTGGTTGCAACTGAGGCCTCAGCAATGCTAAGGGAACTCAGGATCTGAGACAGCTCCTCAGAGTTGCATCAAAAGGAGACCAGGGGGCCCAGCCTTGGTACTTCCTCCCTGCCCATCATTCACTAGCCACAGACCAACTCTGGATGGGGGCTTCATCTTCAGTGAAGCATTTCCCTTTACTGAGGACAATGCTTAGGCAGGGACACAGCTGGGAGATGTCCCCAGTATCCAGGGGATGGGTGTACCAGCCCTGAAGATGGGATCTAAGCAGAAACCACAGCAGGCACCACAAAGAGCCTATGGTACAGGGTTCATGACTAAGCGTCCTGGAAATCAGTAGGCAGCCTTCCAGCCACAGAGCTCTTGTGAGGACTGAGGCATCCTCCAATGCCACAGGCCTCCCACCTGGACTTGACAGGTCCTGGAACCATTCAAAGTGTCCCTTGAATATAGTATTCCCTATGCTCTGACACAGCTATACTCTGACCCACCAGAAAGATAGAGCTTGGAGCCCCAACAGCTGCATATGTGACAATAACTTCAGCCTAGAAACTATTAAACACCCACCTAAGGCACACACCTACCCACACTCACACAACCTCAGAAATAAAAGCTCCACAAAGCACCTGGCTTTAACAGTATTATTACTTCCTGGTGAGCCTGCCAAGGTAAACTGTTTGCTGTACATACAAGGAGGAGGCAGAATAAGCGGATGGGTTGGCTGGTGCTGTTCAAAGGGAACCTACTGGGGTTAGAAGACTACAATGTTCTTAGACCTTGTGAAGTCTGCCAGTGAAGTCTGGACAGGAAAGTCAGAAGGGATTAGGGGCAAACCAAGCTAGGTGGCAGCAATGACTTGTGGAAGGAAGAATGGAGTTGGGAGCAGGGCCTGGGGCTACCTCAGGGTCTGAGGCCCCAGGAAGGGGGAGATGGGAAGGGGCTGGCAGGGAACAAGGGAGAGAAGCCTAGAGCAGGGGAGGGTCTGGCCCTGAGCCACGTCCCATGACAGTTTTCATTCATAGCAAGGAGTGTTCTCCGTGAACTGGGCCCAGCAGGAAGGATAGGACATACCTGATCACAGGCACAGTGGCAGTAGCATCCTGTTACTTTCCTTACTGGAGGTCTGGCTCCAGAGCCTCACAGAAGGCAGAATCGTAGCTCCATCCAGATTCCATTCAGTTGTGCCCTGCTCACCTAGCTGCCCTTGCATGCAAATGTTGTCGGTTTGAATCTGATGTGATGAACTCTCGAAATAGCTACCTTAATAGATAATCAATCTATTAAGAGCATTAATACTAAATCAGGCTGTTGGACACATTTGGGGGCAAAGCTGTTTGTATTTGAGCCAAGACTGCCCTTTGGCTCTCACTTTGTGAAGCAGAGCATGTCACATTAAATACCTAATGGTCTACGACAGGTCTCTTCTGACCTAAAAAAAAAAAAAGCTGAAGAGGTAGAGGCAGACTCTTCAGGAGTCTGCAAATTACATATGTAATTTGTAGATCTTTTTAAAATTAAGCTCTTCATTTGACGAGTATAACAGATAGTAAAATAGAACCTCGTGTTAACATTTAAAATAAGCTTCTGCTATATATATTTTTTGCTATTTTTTAAAGTCAATATTAAAATAATATAAACACAGTAGCCATGGTTACACTTTTCAGGTTCCCTAAATTAAACAGGTACCAGCAGGGAGAAAATTTAAGCCGTAGATTAAAGTTTCCATAGACAGATCTCCTGGAAGCTCACTTTGAACCTTCTGTCTCGGGAAAACTAACCATCTGCAAAACTGCAGAATTGGTTCAAACCACAGCTAGAACCTCAGCATTGCTGATTGGACAGAGACCCTGTCAGTCCCCTACAGGCTGATCCAGGTGAGCGCAGACTCCCTGCCATCCTCTTACTCCCTGACTCTCGTGAACACCTGTCTCAGGGCCCCTACTCCACTCACCAGTCACTCCTCTGCTCACTCCTTAGGCTTCTCTACAGAGTCCATTTCCTCAAACTCGAAAGTCAGTGACTCCAGGAGCTTCTTCCTGGTTCTCTTTAGGTCTCACTCTAAACTCTTCCTGTGGGATTATATCTACTCTCTGGGCTTTAGTTACTGGCAACCTGTGGGCTAGCCTTGACGGTTTTCAATCTCTGGCTTGACTATCTTTCTAACTGTGCATTTTATATTTCATGTTCTCATGGACAGGTCTATCTAGATGCCCTTAGTCACCTCAGTGGTCCCCTGCCCATCTCTGACTCATCATAGATACCAAAACTGCACCATCTATCCCATCTCACATGAGGCCCCAGCATCTACCTGATGTCCAGGCCAGAGGCCTGAGACACCTCCTACTAGGTCCAACCCCTCTTGCCTTCACTGTTACACTAGTCATTGGTTCATCAGTCTTCCAGATTCATCATCTCCTGCCTCCCACCATCATGTGTCTGGGTGACCAAGGCAACCTTCCACCTGGTCCTGCTGCCTCTGAGCCTTTCCTTCCTGGCAGCCCACACAGCCTTCGTGGAACACAAATCAGAGCATGTCACTCAATCTAACATCTGCATGATCTAGCTGCTGCCAGCCTCCTCATCTCATGCCACACCATGTTGACCAGAGCCAAGAGCCAGTGCTTTCCCCTACAAGTCTTTGCACACACCATTCTTTCTGCTCCTACTTGCATGCAAATCAGGAGATGAAGGCCCCCTCCCACCCATGGGACTTGAAGATCTCCCAAGCCCAGAGACTCCCAGTAGGAAACCTGACTACCAGACCCAGCATCAGGATGGACTGCATCTCTGCTACCCCTTCCTCTATCCACCAGTCAGGGGCTGATGTGAGAGAGACCACAGGTGGGCTGCACACAGTTGACCCTGGGTCAAGCTTAATTTGATAAAGAAGAAGGAGCACGGCCATTCCTTATCTTGCAAAGACATTCTCAAAGATTTTCTCCAAGTTCTTAATAAATAAAGAGGAAAGTAAGTCTTTTACTGTCCAGGCTGTTTTCAAAATACTCTATCATCCTCCCTTTTCTTACTTAGCTCACAAAAGCAGTGAAAGTCCCAAGTGCCCTTTTAAAATGTCCTCAGTATGGCGATCTCACAGTTTTGTTTATTTTCCAGCTGAAAGGACTTCACAGGTCACACAAGCCCATGCTCAGCAGAGCCCTGTCAGACTCTGGGAATGAAGTCAGCTGGCTGAGGTGGGGATGGAGGCCAGAGCAGGGGCTCTGTCTCCACTGTAGTCTGGGAGTGCCCTCCTCAGAGTCTGTACAGCCAGCAGGCAAGGCCTCATCTGTCCACAGTGGAAAGTCACAGTTAGACTGGTGAGGAAGGTTCTCAGTGGCCACCCACAGGAAGTGCACTAGGCCCTTCAAGAGAACACTGAGACAGGGGTGGCCACTGAGACAGGGGTGGCCATCTCGTAGTCAAGGGGACTGAGGCTCTAGAGGTGAGGGCACTTGCTCAGAACTTTTACATTTGGTGTGCAACAGCTGCTTGGAGCTTCTGATCCAGAACTCCCGTCTGTATAGTCCATGCTTTGCCCGCTAAAATCACTGACTTCGTGTCCTTGAATCTAAAAACAGGAATTTAACATGCAGAGAGAGAGTGGAAAGGGGATTATTATGAGCTGTTTCCAAAGAAGGATTAAACCATTTTTGGGATCCATTTTAATGCCCTGCCACGTTTTCATTACTAGCCTGCAGTTCTGAGTCCACCTATCTTTTTATAGTTTGACCTTTACACAGGAAAAACCCCAATGATTTTCCACTATTTTGAATAAACTGAAATGGATGTGTTGTTCTGAATGATTAAAGAATTAAAAACAGAGCCTGTCATTAGCCTGTCAAGTCCTTCAGGAATAATTTTCCCTGGAAGACAGGGTTCATGAAACTACCATCCAGGTGAGCCAACCCCTTCCTCACGATGGTGACCTTGCAGCTATTTGGTTATTTTTCAACTGCAAGGACTTCCCACAAGGAGAGAGGATCTGCATCCAAGATTTGGAGGCAGGAGCAGGGATGGTTCCCCATGCCCTCAGAGTGGCCAAAGCTATGGAGGCCAGGGCAGGAACATCGGGCCCCATAGGAACTGATGGGACAGTGACAGCTATCATTTTCACCTGGGAGAGCATCATTCAAACTCAGGTCTTGTGCATTCAGCAAAGTCTCGTTTACCTGTTGTCAAAGAGCACGTATTCCACACAGGCATTCAGCTGTGGGTGAGGATAAATTGAAATGGGAAAGAAAAAGGCATTAGTAGTATGATCTGGGATACATCGCTTTAGCTTTCTGTTTATTTTCTTTTCTATAAAATGGTAAAGTTAATTGCTTCTTGTAGGATTGTTAGTAGAGTTTAAGATGGTGTGTATATAGCAAGTGCTCAATAAATATGTTTCTATCCCCTCTCAAAATGCCTTTTATTGTTTTATTTTATTTTATTTATTTATTTTTTGAGTCAGATTCTCACTCTGTCGCCCAGGCTGGAGTGCAGTGGCATGTTCACTGCTGGGCTCAGGCAATCTTTCCACCTCAGCCTTCCTGTAGCTGGAACTACAGACATGTGCCACCATGCCCAGCTAATTTTTTGATTTATTATAGAGATGAGGTCTCGCCAAATTGCCCAGGCTGGTCTCAAACCCCTGGGCTCAGGCAATCTTCTCACCTCTTGCCTCCCAAAGTGCTGGGATTACAGGCATGAACCACTGCGCCCAGCCGAAATGCCTAACTTTTTTGTTGTTGTAGAGATGAGGTCTCACCAAGTTGCCCGGGCTGCTCTTGAACTCATGGGCTCAGGCAACCCACTCGTTTCGGCTTCCCAAAGTGCTAGGATTACAGGCTGAGCCACTGAGCCCGGCCTGAAATGCCTAAATTTAAAAGCACAACTTCCTGGCATACACCATACACTACCCTGCCTTCTTAATGAAGATGGAATATTATTTTATAATGTTTCGATAACTCAGGGAAGCTCATTATGAAGATATGGAAATCATAGGGTCTCCATCTTGAGTGGAAAGTGGGAGCCTGTCCAGGCCAGTTCCTCACTGTGATGATCTCCCACACTTGAGATTTGCAGAGCCACCTACCTTGTAGTTTTTCTCTTGGGTCTGATTTCTTTAAAAATGGAAACCAGGCAACACTGTTTATCAGCACTGTGTCTTGGATAAAACAGGTAGGCTCTGAGTGAGGGCCTATCCTTACAAAGCCAGCATGCCAGAGTGGGGGTACTATGGCAGCCATCTTGACTCTTCAGATATGCTTTCTGCTTACTGGAAAAAACATAGCTGGAGTAACAGCTATGTTTTAGGAGGTAGATGTGGCTAGAAATCTGTTGGATTTCCTGATCTGGGCATTTTATATGTTTGGTCACTTGTGGGTCTTGGGGCTGTCATCTTATCTGTGGGCTTCCTCCCTGCCCACTCCCAAGGATTATATCTGGCAGCCAGGAATGGCATTGTATGTACACTGGGCTTGGGCTTCTGTGGGGAGAGACTTTGACAGTCAGTGAGATTTCCTTCCGTGTCCTCACCACCCCCTCATTTTTTGGCATCTGTACTTCATGACTTCTCCTCCTTATTCCTTCTCCAGGAAGTTGCCTCAGGCCTTCCCCAGTCTCATTTGGCCTGGCTGGCTACAGCTCTGCCCAGCAACTGCCTCTGCCTCCCTTTCCCAGAGCTCCTCCTTCCTGTTTCCTCTGTAATTCTAGATTCAGCACCCCCACTCCCACCCCCACGAGGCCTTCTTAGGCTAGTTTCTCTTCTCAGCAAATGCCCCTTGGCCAGTCACAAACCTCCTGATATAACTGACCCTCCCCATCCTCCTGCCTCATGGTGACTTTTCTGGTCCAGGCCCACGTTTCCAGCTGCCTGCCCACGTCTCAAACCCCTTATTTCACAAAGCACATTGACATCCCCCCACGCCCTCATTTCTGCTCCAGGCACACTGGCCTCCCAGCCACCTGGTCTCCAAAGCTCTCCCTCACCCCAGCCTTTCCCCTCTGGCCCAGGGACTAGCCAGGTGCTGATGATCCAGACTCCTGAATTCCTCATCTCTATCATTTTCATTCCTATCCCCAACTCTTAGCCTTCTGCTGGCCCTCAGCACTTTGTGATGGCTTTTCCACTGGCCCAGGATCCCCAGGGTGTCACGCCACGTCCCCTGGGTGCTGCCAGGGCAAGGCAGGGGAGGCAATAGGAGCTCGATTATATGGAAGAAAACATCAAGGTAAAGCATGGGACTCGCCTGAGTGACCCAGCTTGTTCTGCAAGGCTATTCTACATGGCTGCTGTTCCTCCACTGTTGGCCATGGCCTCATCTTTGATCATTATCCATTGTCACTGCCACCTGCCCAGCCTTTATTCCTGTGAGCAGCCCCACTGGCCATCACCTCATGCTCAATTCTTTCCTCGCTCCCACCCCTCCACCCATGCCCGCAGGGGGAAGGCAGGAGAGACCGCAAGTAGGGGATCAAGATGCGGGCTGGTCCCCCAAACCCACGTCCCCAGCCTGAACTATAGTGGTCACCTTGACAGAGGATGGTGGAAGGTATCAAGGAATTGCCCTCAGATACCAGTTCTGGGCCCCTATCTGGCCAGGCAGTATGGGCCCCACACCTGGAGGTCCCATTTCAACCTCACAGCAGCACCCAAATGCCAGCTGCCCAAGGAGTTTGTCCCTTTGTGATCACTGGACTAAGGTGGTCCTGGCAGGAGAACAGGCCTGGACCAGGTGGCTGGTCTTCCTGCAGGGCTGACCACCCCAGCTTCACACACAGGCTGCTCTGCCTAGGAGCTGCTCTTCCTCATGCCCACAGGGCATTCTGGTCATAGAGGAGTGTAGTCACATCGTCTCTTCCTGCTGGCTTCTCACTCGTTCTCTTCTTTCTCATCACACCTTAATGCTCAGTGGCAGTCCCCCACCCGCCACCCTCCAACATTGGCAGTTGGCAGTGCCTGCCCACCTCCTGCTTAGGCAGAATTCATTGGCATCTGCTGCAAAGTCTGAGCAATTTCTTACCTCACAGCTCAGATGTCATGGTCCAGTCATTAGGAGTCTTCACTGCCTGAATTCTCTCCATACATCCTAGGAGCAGGGTCCATCAATGCTGTCGGCATCTCTATTATTCTTTATTTTACTTAAATTAATTGTAACAGGAATGTTGGGCCCTTGGGCTAGCTTATAGTTTAAGTTCTTTCCTGTGTCTGGGAAAATTCTGAATTAAAAAGCAAACCAGAAAAAACTCAGGATACTAAAGTGTTTCCATCTATGGAGGTGGAGAAACAGATACAATGACTCTCAAACTCTGCAGCAATGCTAGGATTTGTAGTCACAAAGGCACCTGCACACACAGCTTTTTACAAGCCTTAGGTGTTGAAAGTTGGACTGATTTAAATCCAAAGCAGATCCACTGTTATTCTTATTTTTTTGAGTCGGAGTCTCACTCTGTCGCCCAGGCTGGAGTGCAGTGGCACACTCACAGCCACCGCAGCCTCAACCTGCTGGGCTCAGGTGATCCTTCCAGCCTTGCAAGTAGCTGGAACTACAGGCATGCATCACCTTGCCCAGCTAATTTTTTTATTTATTACAGAGACAAGGTCTTGCCATTTTGCCCAGACTGGTCTTGAACCTGTGGGCTCAAGCAATCCTCTTGCCTCCGCCTCCCAAAATGCTGGGATTATAGGCATGAGCCACCACGCCTGGCTTACTGTTATTCTTAACTGCTTCCCTTAAGGTTGCCAGATTTAGCTCATGAAATACAGGAGAAGCCTACCCCCACTGCCCAAACACCCTGAGGCCGGTGGTGACAGCACTGAGGCCTGGGGTGCTGGGAGGAGATTCATGTGTGTTTGTGCCTGAACCTGGGAGTAGCATTCGGGGTGATAACACCAATATTCAGGTTGGCAGGACTGTCCCTGGTCTGTGGGTGGCATGGCCCAACAATTCAGCCCTTCCTCTGGGGGTGACTGACACCTGAGCCCTGTGCTTCCTGACATCTGTGGAGTAACCACAGTTGGTGACACCGGTACGAGCACTCACCGGGCATGTGTGTGTGCCGGGTGCTGGCTGCAGGTCCTCTGAGTACCATCTTCACCCCTCTTGCAGGGAGTTGAGGTAGGGGACTGCCTCACCAGGGCCTTACAGCACTTGATTCCCACAGTCCTCAGGGGATAGGCAGGACTTGCCTCACTGCCTCACTCTTCAGACATGGTCAGGGAGGCCATAAGCGACTACTCTCAGCCTTCTCTCCTGTGAGGCAAGAAAACTCTGTCAGGTAGGTGAGGCTCTGAGAAAGGGAGCTGGGAGGTCCTTCAACCCCCAGGGCATGATAATAACCACAGTAATCATGACCACACACCAAGCATGTCTGATCTGAGTAAGACACTGGGACAGGATTTTGTGTGCTTTTTTTTCCTCAGGACACCTTTGCCTCACATTAGTTAGATACTGTTAGAATCCCTCTTCAGGCCAGATGTGGTATGGCTCATGCCTATAATCCCAGCACTTTGGGAGGCCTAGGTGAGAGGATTGCCTGAGCCCATGGGTTTCAGACCAGCCTGGACAATTTAGCAAGACCTCATCTCTACAATAAATAAAAAATTATCCAGGTGTGGTGGCACATGTCTGTAGTTCCAGCTACTTGGAAGGCTGAGGTGGAAGGATCACCAGAGCCCAGCAGGTCGAAGCCGTGGTAGCCTTGAGCATGCCACTGCACTCCAGCCTGGGCAACAGAGTGAGACTCCAACTCAAAAAAAAAAAAAAAAAAAAAAAAATCTCCACTTCAGAGATGAAGCAAACAGAGGTTCAGAAAGGAAACCTGACTTACCCAAAGCTCCCAGGCAGGCATCAGACTGGCTGCCCCCAATTTGAGACTCACATGGTCCTGCTTTGGCCCACAGACATGTCCTGTTTGCAGATGTGCCTCTCTCCTGGGTGCTCGGTGTCCAGGCCATGGCCCTCTGCCCTCACTGCAGCACTTCCCAACCCCACCGGCATCCCCAACATCTCAAGAAAAGCACTCTCTGCGGCAGCCAAAGTGAACACTCTAGGGAGGTTTCAAGTAAAACGGTGAAACACAAAAGAGCTTTAGAGCAGCAAAGGAATCTACACTGAGTAACTGAGGACAAAAGGTGACAGCTAGAAATGCCCCCTTAAAGCCTGCTGGGAAGACTGGTAGTGACGTCACTGTTGTCACTGAGTCCCGCCCCCACTGCCCAGCCATCACCTGCAAGACCCTTATAAAACCTGACACAGCCACTGAGCACCCCTCAGGGAACACTCCATCGGGCGGCTAGGACTGGTCCTTCTAAAGCAAAGTTCAGCATAGTGATTGTGCCCATTTATCTGACACTTCATAGCTGTCTGACTTCCACTTGACAGGTCCATTGAGGTGTTCTCCAGGGCAAAAACTCTGGCAGATTAGGTTGTTGATATCAAGAACTCCCAAAAAGTGTCCACTAAGTTGCAAATGATGTTTGTCATTTTATGGACATTTTTCATGTTTTTAGTTTGTAAGCTATTATCACCCAACACTACTAGTAGTGGTGATAACTGCCAGTACCAGGCAGACACCCCAGGGATGCTGGGAATGTGCCCTTACCCTCCTGGATTCTCAACCCAGGGGAGATAGAGCCATGGTTGAGTTCTTTATGAGAAAAATGTACCAGATACTGTCTGGGCAGACCAGAGAAATAGAACACAGCCTCTACCTAAGGACAGGCCAGACACTGCAAATGCCCAGGTTCGGGTTCATGGCCTTGACTCACTCACCACAGGAAGTGATTCAATCAGCAATAAACTGACTGAATCGGAGTCATTTCAGGTTCACTGAGATCTTAGCGGGAATGTCTGTCCTCATTGCACAGATTTTGCCTCTCACCAAAAAATTTCTAAATCAATCTTTTCTTTCCTAAATATTTTTAAGTTATCTCCTCCATTTTCATAGATGTTACCCCTGCCTCTCTTACTTTTATAAATTCACAAATAATTAAATGTCCATGAATTGGCATACTTTGTCTTAGTAGCTGGAACGATGTAATTGATTATGCTTCTCTTTTTGTTTTGGAGTCCAGGAAGCTCAAAGATACATTTAGAACTTGGTCACAGAAGTAAGATTAGCCACTGTGGTCAGAAAATTTGTATTATTTTTTGACTGGGTTCTAATTTTCCATTTCTATTTTAATAACCTCATTGTCATATAGTTGTTATAAGCTTCACCAATCTTTTTTGATAAGAGGGGAATAAATGAAGTTGATTTTTAAAAAAGAACACTATGGGTTTTTTTAGTTGGGGTCTCGCTCTGTTGCCCAGGTTGAAGTGCAGTGGCACACTCATGGCGACCGCAGCCTCAACCTGCTGGGCTCAGGTAATCCTTCAGTCTCAGACCTCCAAGTAGCTGGAACTACAGGCGTGCACCACCACGTCCTGCTAATTTTTTGATTTATAGAGATGAGGTCTTGCCAAATTGCCCAGGCTGGTCTCGAACCATGGGGTCAGGCAATCCTCTCACCTCGGCCTCCCAAAGTGCTTGGATTATAGATGTGAGTCACTGCACCCAGCCCCAAAAAGAATACCCTTAAAGCAGTCTTTCAAAAGAGGTGATTGGTCATTTAAACTATCCTTTTCCAAACAAGATAGCTTTAATTTATGTCTATGGGCAAGGTTATCGGCCCTTCTATGATGCTGTCTCAGACATGAATGTTATAAATTGATGGGGACAGTTCTCCTCGCCTACATTTGGTTTTCCCTAAATGCCCTTAGTATCCTATGTATAAATCAGTGCGTCTTGCCAAGCTACACTTATGGTTAAGCAAAAATTATAGTGTGCCTGGACGGAGACCGCAAATGTTCACCTAAGCAAGATGTGTGTTAGGTCAAAATCCCAGCAGGGGCCTCCAGAAATGTTAGGTCAGATCCACTGGGGTTGGGGGTGCAATCTGGTGCCACACAAAAGATGCAAAGAATTGCACAGATGCTAGATTGGAAAATATAATTTATTTAGAAAGTAAATTAGAGAGACCAGCTTCATCTCCCAAAGGTAGGGAAGAGGGCCAAAGCTAGGAAACATGGGAGCCATAGCTCAAAGAGCCACACGGACACACCAAAGTTTAACAAAGCAATGGCGAATGACTGCTTGAAGTTGAATGCTTTTAAACCTTCCCTTTGATGAGGGCAGTCCATTAAGGTGATTGTGTGGGTCTGTTCCACGACATCACGAAGGGCAAGCAAGCACAGGTACTGACGTCAGGTGGTAGACAGCCGGCAGATGGGTAGGTTAGTCACATGACTGTTGCCATGTTGGTAGGGTCTGTTGTGTCATGAAGGTCACAAAGGGCTGATTAGGTTAACTTGGGTCTTATGGGTGGAGGCAAATACTTGAAATAGAAAAGCTGATTCGTACAAAACAAGCTGGGGAGAGGTTGTTCAACAATTATCAATAGCTACCTCTGAGAAACTGGTTCTGCCCTTGGCTAGTGATTAGAGGGCAAGTTAAAGTGAACTGCTAGAAAAATGTGACAAAGCTAAGCAATGTTAAAATGGCTGCTCATTGGATATATCAACTCCATCTTGGTCCTTTCAATGTGTCTCCTTTTCAGTATTCTCCTGATCAAGGTTCTGCCCTGTTTCTGGCCCCCACCCCCTAATCTTCGTGGGCAGAAATCTGAAGCCCATGTGAATGAGGAAAGAGCCTGGAAACCCCATCTGATTTTACAAGACTCCCCCAGGCCAACATTAAATGCTCAGTCTCCACCGCCCCAACCCCCATGCCCTAATGCACTGCTAAGAGCGATTTTTCATTCCTGCCAGCTGATTGTGTTCGGCAAATGTTTGTAAATGTCGGTGGCCGTGTCTCCTCCACGCTACGGTGAGCTTCCGCCCCCTGAAACAGTGTTTTCTGAGTCTTTTGTGTCTCCTAATGGTGCCTGGAACATTTTGCACATGATAAGGAACTCAAATAAAATGAACAATAAGCGTCCCCAACCAGCTAGAGCTTTTTACGAGGCTCTCAATGAAAACTCTGAACCACGGCTTCTGATAAAGGCAAACATCTGGAGATGCCAGTGGCAGATGCCCAATTATGCTGAGTCTGATGAATGGGCACGGAGTTATTTGGGGCTCAGAAGCATCCTCAGCTGGGCTCACTGCTGCTATGGGCGACAGGCTTCCCCCTTCCCGGGGTCCTGGCCTGCAGAGGGTTGGGAACAATTGTTTATCCACCACCAGCCACAGCTGTCCCCACCGACCACTGCTACCAGGTCTGCTGCCCCATTCCCAAGCAAGAAGAAGTCTGGGCCAAATTTATAGTCTCCTTTACTTTTTCATTTCACAGAAACATTGTATTTTCAACAAGAAAGTGTTCATTATACCATAGGCACCATCAAATGGTACTAAGTGATAACTAAATGCTCAGGAGGTTGACATGTATATTGTTTCAAGTAGCTTCATGATTTATTATCTAATTTAGATAAACAGCAAATAGTGATATCATAATAGCCCCCTTTTATTCTGGCTTATGCTTCATTGTCTCTGGGTATAGAATGAGAAATGAATCATCAAGCGGGCCATACAGGAAGGCTGGTTAAGAGCCTAGGCTGTAGCGCCAGACCCTTGGGGGTTCAAATCCCAGCCCTGCTGCACACAGAGGGCAGAAGCAGTGGGTGCTAAAGACCTCTCAGAGAGGACAGGGTAAACAATGAAGTGGGTAAGCCGCCTAGCACTGTATTTGGCATCAAGAATGTGCTCCATCTATGCTGATTGGTACGAAGTCCTGGGTTGGGGACAATGACCCTGGACTTCCACTCTAGGGGCCATGCCAACCAAATGGGGAGCACTTGCTGCATCAGCATCCAGATTGTGCCCGGAGAGGAGGGGGCTTCCTTGTGAAGGGGCAGTGACTGTGGCATGCCATTCTGTGGCTAGGTAGGCATTTCTCCAAGGCCCCTGCCATGTTAGCTTACATTTCTGAAAGAGGGAAAGGGCTTTCAGGCTGCAATTTTTACCCCAAGAAGTCACCATCTTCATCTAGGTCCATGACGGGACAGGAACATGAGGTCTCCCAGACAAAACGATTCTTTGCATCTCTCTTAATGACACCTGCGGAGGAAGCCAGCTGGAAATGTGTCATGTGACCCATGTGGTTCAGGCCATTAGGAGGGAAGATGTAAAACAGTGTTAAGGCTGTGACCTCAAACCCTCATCAAAGCACCTTCTCTGGGGGAGAAATTCTGCCCTCCCCACCCAGGAAGAGATCTCTGAGAGCCAGCCCCCAAATCTGTAGGTCCTAGGGGCAGATTCTACAAATGATAAAACGCTTAAGTTAAAAATCAAATCAGCAAAAGAGGAAAATCCCATTTTCTCAGAGTGACCAAATGTCTGGGTAAGAGCCAGGTCCTACCCCCCTTGGCCGATAGAGCCTGGCAAGTATGGACACATGTGACTGGGGTTGCAGAGAGGAAACTCAGGGCCACCCCACTTCTGCTGTTGTCAAGGACAAGGTCTCCCACACAGTGTTCCAAGGCATTGGAGTACATCTGTCAAGTACCAGGGCCTTTTCGTTTCCAGTTTGGAAAGCCTTCTTTTCTGCGTTGTACTTTTGGAAACAGTATTTCAGGCTGTCGTGATGCCCAGTTTCTGTACTGGGCTGGGCTGCAAAGGCGACAGCCTCTGGGGGCTGGTGCCTTGATGGCAGGTGGGCCAGGGGCACAGGTTGGCACTCCCCATCTCCTCCCTGGGAGACCCCCATCCCATCCCTTCAGTCCTGCTTCTAACGATTGTTTGCCAGACCCTCCTCCTGCCCCACCCCCTGCACACCCACCCTTGTAGTTGCTCAGCGGAGGCTCACGGAACTTCCAGAAGATTAATGGTAGTAAATATCTGTGTGGGGATGGGGAGACACTTCTTATCAACAAGGGTGCCTGAACGAAGCATATTTGTATACCTAACCCTTAACTGTACCCCCAATATCATAATAAAAAATATTGAATAATAAAATAAAAATAATAATAATAATAAATTGGAAACAAAGAAGTCAAATTATATGTTTACATATGACATGATCTTATATGTAGAAACTCTAAATATTTCACCCCCCAAAACATGAAAACTAACACAAAAATTTAGCAGTGTTGAAGGATACAAAATCAAAGTGCAATAGTTACATTTTTATATACTAACAATTATCTAGAAAACAGTTCAATTTACAGTAGCATCAAAATAATAAAATATTTGGGAATAAACTTAAGCAAAAGGCAAAAAACTTGCATACTGAAAACAGCAAAGTGTTGATGAAAAAAATTAAAGACACAAATAATTGTAAAAAAATTCTTTGTTCATGGATTTAAAAACTTAATGTTTTCAAGATGTCAGTGCAATTCCCCAAACTCTACAGACTCAATGCAATCCCCATCAAAACTTCAATGATCTTTTTTTCAGAAATAGAAAAATTCATTCTAAAATTTAAATGGAAATATAAAGGCTCAGGATAATCAAAATAGTATTATTAAAAAATGGAGATCTTACACTTCCTGATTTCAAAACTTACTGTCAAAGGTAGACATGTAGATTCATAGAATAAAGCGCCCCTAAATAAACCCTCATATATTTAGTTAAATGAGTTTTTAAGTGGCTTAAAGGCCATTATATGGGGAAATGACAATCCTTTCAACAAATAATTTTGACAAAATTTGATATTCACATGCAAGAAAATAATAAATTTAGACTTATACCATACCCATACCCAAATGGATGAAAGATCTAAGCATAAATTCTGAAACTGAAAATCTCTTAGAAGAAAACATATGGGACAAACTTTATGACATTGGATCTAGCCATGATTCACTGAATATAATACCAACATCACAGGAAAATAATAGATACCTTGAACTCCAGCATAATAAAAAAAATTGTACATTAAAGGACAATATTAATAGACTCAAAAGACAACATAGGGGATGTGAGAAAATGCTTGCAAATAATATATCTGATATGAGATTTATACCCAGAATATATAAAAAATCCTAAAACTCAACAGAAGGCTGAAGAAAAAAATGGCAAAAAATGCAAATTGACATTTCTCCCTAGAAGATATACAAATGAAAAAAGTACACGAAAATACACTTAACGTCGCTAGTCATTTGGGAAATGCAAATCAAAATCACAATGAGATACCACTTTATGCTCACTAAAATCACCGTTATCAAAAATAAAAAATAGCAAGTATTGCTAAGAACATGGAGAAATTGGCATTACTGGTGGTATTGGAATGTAAAATTGTGCAGTTGCTATGGAAAACACCTTGGAAATTCCATACCATGCTTAAAATTAAACAGAATCATTACATGATTCAGCAATTCCATTTCTGTATATATACTTAAGGGAGGAGATGTGGTACTCAGTTTTTTGTTTCTGTGATAGATCGATTTGATGAATACAGTGTTTCAGCTGGGAAAGACAAAAAAGTTCTGAAGACAGATATTTGGTGATTGTCACTCAACAATGTCAATGGACTTAATGGCCCTAAGCTGTACACATAAGAATGGATAAAATGGTAAATTTTATGTTATATATATATTCCACAATAAAAACAAAATAAAATAAATTGAAGAAAGAAATATCTTACATATGACATTAACCTCTCTCCTTGTTATAATTTAGAGCATTATTTTTGTCACTAGAAGTCAGCTGCAGTTGATAAGCCATTTTATGTTCTTAATCAAGGAACTGTTTGACTCTTGAGTCCCCAGAGAGACATAGTAAGTAGATTTGCAAAGCAGAGAGTCATAAGATGATGAAGGTGGAAAGAACCAGAGTTCATTAGATCCAAATCCTTCAGTTTATGGGAAAAAATACATGCTTACAAAGGAGAGTTGTCACTTTTTGAAATCAACTAGGCTTATAAGTAGCAGAAACACAGAAATTAAGATTTCTCAATACCAATTATATTGATATGGTTGGGATGATTTATACGTCTCACTAGAATGCCACAGAGTCAAGGAATATTAAAAAACTTTGCCTTTCAATGGAGCACATATGACATTTACTTCATAAACTCTAGTATCCAAAAGGCTCAATTTATTTTAAAAGTCACATTATACCAGATCATAAAACCTTCTTCCTACTACCTAAGTTAAAATTCAATATATGTATTTTTAAACCTATCTGCCCGTTGCCATATCCACAGTGTGCTGCATTGGGTCAGAGAGACTTACACTAAGGCAAATCTTTAAGGAAGTCCACAGTGGCTCAATGCCCAGGATTCCAGCCTTATGGATACCCCAAACACCTTTGTTCCACACTTCACTTTTAACAACCTAAAATCTTCATACATTCCTAAAGCAGACAAGCCCAGTTTAAGTCAGTGTTCTAATTTGTGTACCTGGTCTAATATATTTTTATTCATCTTGAATATTTAAGTAGTTTATTCTTTTATAAAACTACTGTACTATACAGTATGAAGGAAATATTTTCATATTGATTTATTTCATGTTGACTTATTTAACAAACATTTAGCAGACACTTTCTATATAAAGAACTCCAAAAAATGAACAAGCCACACATTTACACTCTTAAGGAATTTTCAGTTTAGTGAAAGAAACAGTTAAATAAGTAGATTGATGTGCTACAGTTTTTTAGGCTTGTCTAGATTTGAGGCTTCCTAGGAACTATTATGCCCCCACATGTGAAAAGAAGTTTGACAATGATTTGCTTAACTCAACAGATCCATGCAGTTTTTTGTTTTTGTTTTTTTTCCTTTCAGGTTTATAACTAAAATATCTGATTTTTATTTCTACCTGTGCGAAATGTAATTAAATATTAATTATCTTATAATAGATAGTAGTGTGCTTATAATAACTGTGAGGACAATGACAGACAAAAATAAGTATTATCTCCACCTCAAAACGATTGTAATTTGTGAATGTGGAAAGGTGAGAAACTTATGCATGAATGCAATTCAAAAGCTTAAAAATTATTTATATTCATTGGTTACTGTTTCAAAATGATTAGTGATAGGAGAATGTAAGTACTTGATAAGAGAGTTTCAAACCTGCTTTGTGATTTATCAAAGTATTTCAAGTCGGAAGTGTCTGGAATATAAATATATTTGGCAATAAAATTGCATCACAGAAATTTGAATAATCTAATTGAGTACTTCTTTGACTATAAAAATAATTTAATTGCATTTCAACTCTTATGATTTGATTTATGCTGAACAATAACCTTCCTTTAAAATAAAAACAAGTATTTTCTATTGAAGGTGAAACAAAGTAATTGCCTAGATTCATACTTCCTAAGTGCAAGGGAAAAGCTACCTACAACTTATTGTAAGTCATTCATTGACATAAATAAAGGCTTAGAGACACTAATGCCAAAAATAAATGGTCATTTTCAAAGCTGGAATCTTTCTAAAGGAAAGTTTGAGAGAAACACCTAGCAATTTGGTTGATTTTCCACTTCTGATTTCAGAGATAAAACTTAAAGAATCATGTGCGTCAACGCTCTAGAGTTTTGGTTTAGCTTTTTCCTCTGTGGATGGTAAAAAAACTTTTCCAGAAAATTTCACCTAAATCAATCAGCCAAGGTTTATATACACAGTGGCACAATCAGCAGGGATTTTCAGTGCTAAAATCTTCAATCCTTGCTATTGAAAACTATGGCCAAAACTGCTCTAAAATCATTGTGGTTTTGAAAGTCAATGTGAGTGTCAGAAACTGATTATCATCATTCACTGATTAAGAAATCTTAATTTGGACCATGCTTGGTTTCACCTCCCTCCCACCAATCACTGTCTCCATTTATAGACATATAAAGCTAAAAAAAATAGTGAATTGGGGAGAAATTTGCATACTGCATGTGGCTATTTTGTAAATTGATGTTTATTTTGTTCCAAACAACATTGAAATCCATCTGGAAAATGGCTGCTGAATATTAATATACTTTGGTGCAATATTGTGGGTAGTGAAACTTTCGAGGTAGTAGGTGATCAATAACATTTCTAACAATAAAGCAAAGTTAAAAATGCCTCGAACACACTCAAAAAGGTAAAACTATAAGAAGAGAAACAGATTAGTAATATCGCTGATTGTGATTGGGGATGGCAAAGGTTTTCTATAATTGATTTGACACCAAAGGTCTACAAGTTATTTCTTGAAGAGAGGGGACTGTTCTTTATCTTGATGGTGGTGGTGGTTGCATAATTGTGTGCATTTGTACTGTAGTAGATTCTCATAGTACTGAGAATCAATTTTGCTTACATGAATTACATCTCAATATACTGATTTTTAAAAATATAAACTCAAAATATCATATAGGTTAGGTTATCAAAACATTTGATATTTTGAAGAGCTTATACAAAAGACAGCAGGCATGTACTTAAAATGTACATTGCATTAACAAGACCTATTAACTTTTACATACTTTTATTTCCTATAGTCTGTAAAATTTAGTGAGGCAATAGGAGCGTCGATTTTTCTTGTGGCTAGGGCTATGCTTTGCTAGAAGAACAACAAACAACAAGAGGACAGTAGGGCTTCAACAAAACAACAACGAAAAATCACCTTAGGCCAACCACAAGCTGAAACACCATAGCATATGTCTCCAGGGACTCAAAACACAAAACATAAGGCTTTCATTATAGTACCACTCACCACTCAAGATATAAAAAGTTTGCTTGGATGGGCTTTATTTATTTATTTATTTAAGTTGGGAAAGCAGGATTTATTGAAAGAACTGAAAAGCTCTCATAGTGGGAGGGGGAAGGGAACCCAAGGGGGTTGCCCGGATAGGCTTTTATTCTTGTATTTGATCTTCTCCATGCTATAGAAAATGCTCACATGCCGAGGAACTTCTATATGTACCAGAGATCTAAGAAGAAATGTAACAGCCCCACTACAGTTTTAATGTCTCCTTTAAAATATAAAGCTGTTGCCAGCTTTCACATTAAAAATGTCTGCCTTTCTTTCTTCGCTCATCTCCCTCCCACTCACCTATGTAGATGAAACAGCCTTGTATTGGAAGAAGATAACTTCTAGGACTCTCATAGCTAAAGAGAAGTCAACACCTAGTTTCAAATCTTCAAAGGATTGGCGGGGAGGGGAAGAAAAAAAAATGTTTAATCATAAAGTTGCAGCAATTCAGTCACTTCTTCAGTCTTCAGTTCTAATTGTAACTCTTTTGCTATGTCTACTACATCTGCAGTTACTTCCTCCAATGAATTCTTTAACTCCTCAAAGTCTCTTGTTAGAGATTAATCCAGCTGGTGACTTAAAGTTGAAGCCAATGTTCATTCACCATTCCAAGATTCCCATTTCCCTTAAGAATTATATTAAATCTATTCTTCCTGTGCTCTAGAAATGGAACTACAAAGCTTGGATGACAGCACATTTACTTAGAGTGTGGTTTCAAGCCCACTGTTGAGACCTATTGCTCACAAAAAAAAATTTATTCCAAAATATCACTGTTCATTGACAATGCACCCGGTAACCCAAAACCTCTGATGGAGATATGCACGAAGATTAATGTGCTTTTCATGCCTGCTAACACAACATTCATTCTGCAAGCATGTATCATAGAGTAATTTTGACTTTCAGGTTGTATTATTCAAGAAATAAATTCATAAGGCTATAGCTTTCATAAATAATGATTTCTCTGATGGAGCTAGGCAAAGTAAATTGAAAAACTTCTGGAAAGGCTCTTTCATTCTAGATGCCCTTAAGTACATTTATGATTCATGAGAAAGGGGAAACATATGAGCATTTACATGAGTTTGGAAGTTGATTCCAACCTTCATGGATGACTTTGTGGGGTTCAAGACCTCATTGGAGGACACTAACTGCAGATGTGCTGGAAACAACAAGAGAACTACAATTAGAAGTGGAGACTGAAGAAGTGATTACATTGCTATAATTTTATGATCAGCTTTTTTTCTTTTTCTTTCTTTTCCTATGCATTTATTTTTGTTTTTGAGAGAGAAAATCTCACTTTGTCACTCAGGTTGTAGTGCAGTGGCACAATCATAGCTCACTGCAGCCTTGGATGCCCAAGCTCAAGTTATCCTCCTTCCTTGGCCTCCCAAAATGATGGGATTGCAGGCATGAGCCACTGTACCTGGACTTCATAATCAAACTTTAGCAAATGAAGAGTTACTTCTTATGGAAGACCTTTAAAAAATGGTTTCTTGAGATGGAATCTACTCCTGGTGAAGATGCTAAAATACCGTTGAAATGGGCAACAAGGATTTAAAACATTTCATAGGTGGATAAAGCAGCAGCAGTGTTTGAGAGTATTGATTCCAATTTTGAAGGAATTTCTTCTGTAAAATGTTATCAAACAATATCACATGCTTCAGAGAACTCTTTCATGAAAAAGAAAAGTCAATTGATATTGCAACTTCATTGATGTCTTATTTTAAGAAGTTGTCACAGCCACCCCAACTTTCAACAATCACAACCAGAATCAGTCAGCAGCTGTCAACATTGAGGCAAGACCCTTCACCAGCAGAGATGAAGACTAGGTGATGGTTCAGATGATTGTTAGCCTATATTCACAATAAAATATTTTATTTTTATTTTTATTTGAGTTGGAGTCTCACTCTGTCGCCCAGCCTGGAGTGCAGTGGCCACTCCCGGCCACCGCAGCCTCGACCTGCTGGGCTCCAGCGATCCTTCTGCCTCAGCCTTTCAAGTAGCTGGAACTACAGGCGCGTGCTACCACGCCTGGCTAATTTTTTTGATTTATTGTAGAGATGAGGTCTCACCAAGTTGCCCAGGTGGGTCTCAAACCCGCGGGCTCAGGCAATCCACTCACCTCGGTCTCCCAAAGCGCGGGATTACAAGCTGAGCCACCGAGCCCGGCACAATAAAATATTTTAATTAAGACTACAGTATATTGTAATCATAATTTTTGTATGCACAGAGAAACAAACAAAAAACCTTTGTGACTCACTTTATTGAAATGCTTTCTTTCCTAGGGTGACCTATAACCCTACCTGCAATATCTCCAGCGTACGCCTATATTTTTAAATGTTGTTTTTCCCTTTGTTGTTTGTATTTCTCTTCAACAAAAAGAATTTCTTTGCAAAATCATCTGTCCTACTCATGCTTCCCCACATATACACAAAGTTTGAGCTCAAGACCCAGATAGTCTTTAAAAAGAATTGGTGCTAGTAATATTTTGTTAAGTAGCATAAAGTAAATAAATTGAGCATATATTTCACTCTCAATTTTTCATTCTCTCTTAGTTTATTTGAACTTGATTCTGAAATTGATTTGATTAGAGGGGAAAGTCTACTCACACACTACAAGCAAGCTGCTTATAGATATTTCCAAATACTTTGACTGAAAATGCCAATATGATTTTTTAAATTATAGCAGGAATGGATCATTCTTGCACTTTCTATAGATTACATTTTCTGTATAGAGTTTGTGTTCCACTGAAACTCTCTGGTATGAATGTCTCAAATATGGCTTAAATAGTAATGTCAGTAATTAATTTTATTTGGTTTTTAAGTAGTTTACTTGTTTATAATACTATATTTGTGATATTATTAAACTTAAGCCAATAATATTTCTACCTTTATTACTATGGAGACCAGATAATCTTATAAATTTATTTATCTATCTATGTATCTATCTATATTTTAAAAGCAGGATTTATTGAGAGGACAGAAAACTCCCACAGTGGGAGGGGACCCAAGTGGGTTGCCCATAAATTTATTTTACTAGACTATAACTAGCTAAAAGACAAGTTATAACATAACTCATCTGTAAGTTAGAGAAATGTTCAGATGCTAGACTACAATGGACAGTAAGTGAAGCCTAGAGCAATGTCAGACCTACTGGCTGCTTAGAACATGTCTGCAACAATTCTTAATGCAAGTGTTGCCCTTTGAGCAAATGTCAATAAAGGGGAACAAGACAAGAAGGAGAAGGGTCGTATTTTTATAATATTAAGAGAAAATAAATATAAGCCTAAGGCTTTCCAATAAGAATGCATACTTTTCAGGAATGAGAGTGAAAGTAGTACATTTTTCAAGTACAAAAAAGTATACAGAATTTACAACCTAGTGCATCATTAGAGGAATTTCTAAAGAATGTAGTCCTGGAGGAAATAAATGAAAACGTGAAATAAAAACAAAGTGAATATGCAGTTAAAACTACACAACAGTTGCACAGATTCAATAATAAAAATGTCTAAAGTGTGTGATTAAAAAGAATAAAAAGAAGACAAGATAGAACTAAACTAGACAATGTGTTAGTTCAGAAAGGGCTAAGAATTCACATGTTCTAAGTTTTTTCATCTTATTTGCAAAAAGAAACAAGATATATATTAATAAGATGTTCGTGTTGCAAAGTTAAACATCAACCATCCATAATTAAATATTAAATGAATAATATGTCATGACCAAGTCTGTTTATCACAGAAATACATTATTGATTTTGCATTAGATATTCAACTAATTAATACATCACATTTAGCAATTAAAATCTCTAAACAGTGTAATGATTTTGATGGAAGCAGATGGTACATTTCATAAAATTCAGTAACCATTTTAAATTTTATTTTAAAAAGTGAATATTTAGATATAGAAGAGAAGATGTGCTATAGATACCGAATCCTACATAATGCTTTATGGAGAAATATTATAATCATTCGCCTTGCTCTTATACATGTAAAACAAGTATGGCCACTGTCAACATTCCTGTTAACACTGTATTAATATCTTAGCCAGAAGTGTGAGAGAGACACAGCACATTTATTATTCTCAGAGGTTATATACATACTTTAAAAATAAACAATGTAAATTCAATAATAAGTAAGTTAAACAGAAATAATCCTTCTAAAAGATGTGTTCAAAATTTCTTCAAGATAATTGTAAAATGTAGTGTAATATA